>JAVTVY010013172.1:0-58025 GCA_036873755.1 Hanleya hanleyi | reverse complement strand
ATGGTCAGTACTTTCCAATTTTCACTTCGTCTACTACTCGCCGATTTTTTTGATTTTTTTTATTATTATTTATTTATTTATTTATTTATTTATTTCCTCGAGAGCTTTAAAATAAGACCTCACTCTACCCCATCGGGCCACTAGTGCTCCACCTAGACTCCAACATGTCCACCCCGTATGGATTTATACATACTAATATTCCAGTATATGAGTGTATATGGGTCTATATGGATCTATATACAAGCCTACGCGGTACTTTCAAATTTTTTTCCATCGTATTCTACATGATCAACCTCATAGCTCATAGTAAAAGCCATAAAAAAAACCGACCACCCCTATACCCATACAGGCCAAATATAGCGGACATGATCTTCGCCTGGGAATTGGTCTAGTCCGAGTTGTCTCCCTTGCACCAAAGCGTATAGATGGCGCTGTGGTTTGAACGACGTTATTATCCGGGCTAATTGACCTTGAGCAGCCATTTTGTTAGCGTTTTGTTAGCGTCCTGCATACGGAGGACGATTTCACTGATCATTGTGTTGTTTTCTGAGCTGGGGAACATTCTCTGTCGCAGTTTATAACGGAACTTTCTTCCTTTCGGTGTCCGCTGAAATGAATAATGTGACGAAACTCTGCACGATTCATCGCCTGCATGTATACCCGTCACACGTAGACTGTAATCGAGGGAGTGTGCTGTGTTGTGTTCGAGCGGACGCATAAATTTGTGTGATATCAGACAGGAAACGTGAAAATTGATAATCTTTCACAGATTTCGAAGTGTATACAGTTCTGGTGAGCTGAACGCAGCCTTTATGAGCAGCGATTGAACGATGATGTAGGCCACCGAACAGGTTTTGTGGAATCAACATTCTGTAACACTCCTCCCTTGACTGGAGGGATTTTATCGGACATGTGCAGTACGGAACGCTATTTGTTGCATACATTCGCTTATCGTGGCAGTCCGTATAATTTGTCAATTTTTGTGTTTGGTTTCGTGAGAGGACGACATTGGTTTTCATTAGTGCAAAACTCCCGCTCCCCGACCCGCACCACAACAGTGAAAGCTGGTGGATGAAATTCTACTCCACGGGAACGGTTGGTGATACCCATATTTTTAGCATACGAATGCATCGTGATGAAGGCTTCATGGTGTGTTATACCCACCTAGGAAAAAAACAGCCCCAGATCATCTGGACTAAACTCTTTTATCAGGTAAGCTAGACTTTAGTACTATACTTGCGTTGAAACCCATGCAGACAACCTATTCAAATTTCAATGCATTGGCAACATAGCGTCGCACGAAATATACGCGCCCCTGTTGACCAGGATTTTTTTATACTCCCACAACAACAGACAATTTGAAGACAATTTTCTAGCGGGTGTTTTCTTGAACATAATTGCTGTAATATACTCTTCTTTTTGTGGACGCTAAATATAGGGAGAAAATGGCAACATTGTGACCAAACCATAACAGTTGACAGCTGTAAAAATAGATACCGTGGCATAAATTAGAGAGAGCATTTCAGTACACCTCAAAAAAATGAAACCTGGACGGGTATCCTTCATCTCGAGGGACGCAAGTTCGATTCTTGCTTTCATTATGTGAGTATGTGTTGGACATGTGATCTTTAAATTTTATTATCATCAATACACCTAAACGGTATAGTTCAACCCCACCCCAACCCAACCGATGCCCCTTCATGAATGCTTCACATTGATACCTCACTCGACCCCACTGGACCATACCCGTGAATGAATTCACCACGGTGGCATACTGTAAAATGCGAGTCGCATGGGGCTGGATCTCCGCCATGGCTCTGTAGAAATGAAGGTGTGGGATCCAGAGGGACGTGTTTTATAGACCAGATGTAGCTCTACGGGTGTAGTCCGTGATACGTACTATTCTGATGGGTTAGTCCAAAAAAAAAGGGAGCAACAACAACAACAACAACAATACAGATTACAGATCAATCCTTTTTCCAGGTCACGCCCGATTCACGCAGACCGGAAGTGACGTCATACACCTGCGCACAACCGTGATGGAAAAAATGGATATGACCTTGAACTGATCACGTGACCTCCCCGTGATGACAAATACCCAGAACCAAGTGAGTACATGCATCCCATAGTCCCAGGTCACGCCCGATTCACGCAGACCGGTCCATTAGATGCCCCTTCATGAATGCTTCACATTGATACCTCACTCGACCCCACTGGACCAGTAGTCAATCTCCTAGCTCCAAAAAGGCTATTTTCATACCCTTCGGCCACCGCGCATGCGCACAATGCCGATATTTCAATCCCACACCCAGCCCATTAGATGCCCCCTCACCTAAGCTTCACTTTGATACCTCACTCGACCCCATCGGACCATTTTATCTAGGGACTACTTTTTCTCCGCGGAAGCTTTTTCCCGAGACCGAATCACCGCCAGACATGACTGCATCACCGCGGATGAATACATTCTTGCACTCACTCACACCACCCACACATAGGCCGCCATCTTGTCATGTACCCACCACCCACATTTGTACCCACCACCCACATTTGTACCCACCACCCACATTTGTACCCACCACCCACATCTGGGTCCCACCACCCACACACACACACACACACGCCGCAGTACCCACCACCCACATTGGGTACCCACCACCCACATTGGTACCCACCACCCACCACCCACAACGAACCCACCACCCACATTGGTACCCACCACCCACACCCACAACGTACCCACCACCCACATTGGTACCCACCACCCACACCCACACACACACCGCCATGTTAAACACAGCTGGTACCCACCACCCACATTGGTACCCACCACCCACCACCCACAACGTACCCACCACCCACATGGGTACCCACCACCCACCACCCACAACGTACCCACCACCCACATGGGTACCCACCACCCACAGTACCCACCACCCACATTGGGTACCCACCACCCACATTTGGTACCCACCACCCACCACCCACAACGTACCCACCACCCACATGGGTACCCACCACCACCACAACGTACCCACACCCACATGGGTACCCACCACCCACACCCACACACACACCGCCATGTTAAACACAGCACCCACCACCCACAGGGTGGTACCCACCACCCACATTGGTACCCACCACCCACCACCCACTACGTACCCACCACCCACATGGGTACCCACCACCCACCACCCACAACGTACCCACCACCCACATCGGTACCCACCACCCACACACCACACATGCGCATGCGCACACACCCAATTGTGACGTCATCCCAGGTTCTGCGCATGCGCACTGAGGCGCTAGCTCATGAATTTACGCCTTGTATACTACTGCTGACTGCATGGCAAATTTTAAGTTTCTAAATTTGAATGAATTTGATTGAAAAGCTGGATGAACCTGTATGAGTTTAATGACTGTCACATTTAGATGAGATGTTACTCTACGGAAGTTACACAATTTAAACATAAATGGCAGGCTTTGGCAAGTTGTTTCAATCTGTATAATGGCAACAGGAACAATAAACAACGATCATGCTTCAAAGCTGCGATATCAGATATAATTTTTCAGAGAATACTGTATGCATGCTAAAGGATAGTTGATTCACTTTGGAAGCTGTCCTTCCTTTCCAATTCCCACAGCAGCATTTTCTTGGGTATTTAAAATAACATCTAAATGGCTGAAAATTTCGAATATGCTGTGAAACCCAGGTGTGCAATAACATTATTAGAGTAATTGTAAGCTAAAGTTTAATTATTTACTCTTTCTATACTACTCATGTCCTATATCGTCAGCAGCCAAAATCATAACGCTAAATATGTATGTTTTTTTTCAAATACTGTAGTTCATATTGCAAAACTGAACTTTCAATATGTTAGAAAAAAAGTTCATATTGACAATGAACTTTTTTTTGCCTAAACTTGAAGATTATGCCATATACACTGTTAAATGCTGTACATTTGTGTATTAAAATGTGTTTGTCCACTGACACTTTTTCCTACAAGAGCCGCTAGTGTTATCTTCTGAATAATTAGAATAAATAGCCCTGGCGAACTGAGCTGCTTCAACGGATGAACAATGAAGTGTTACCAATGAATGTTCATGAATAAAATCATCAGTAGTTCATGAGCTTCGTTTCATGAAAAATCTATGAAGTAATTTGAGAACCTTTAACGATTTTTTAATAAATGCATTGATAGTTGATAAATATATTTTTTTTAAACTGATTATACAGTTTCCTAAACCTCGAAAGACTTTCAATGAACATAGGCATTTAATCAACTGAAAAAATTCACGCATATATTTCCTGTAAGGAGAACACATTTAATGAAGTTACGTAGCTCAGCAACGTTCTGATAAAATTCATGAATAGGTTTAATGAATATTTTATTAACTAACGTGAATTTTTTTTCAATTGCTGCGCAGTTGTCACGCATGAACAAACAAATATTTAATAGGCCAGAATAATTTCTGAACCAATGAATCATTACGGTATCTAATCAAACCTCTGGTATCATTAGTTTTTTGACACCTGAACTGTACGTGTACAAACCTGGAATAATTTTATAAAGTGGTTGCAGATCTTAAATAATATCACTGATACGCACAACATGGTATGACAGTGTATCCAGTGTTTGTATTAATTGCCTGGTATGCGCTGATGAAGTCTAGCGTACACATCTATTAACAGTGTATCTGTCGAAATATCCGAGCGCATCTATGCCGTGGCAAGTTGATAATTGACCTACTTCACTGTTACTCTGACATATGGTAATATCTTTCGCAGTGAGAGATACATCGTCATGACTGATGTTATAATCCTTGTACCTCACCAAGGTCAAATCCTACATGTTAACAGATGTTCTTGGCTACTTGGACCCTCTCTGCCCCTCCCCAACTCCTGCTCCTTCACCTCAATAGTATCGGTGCCACTTTTGCCCATGTTAGCTTTTACAGATTTGCCGTGCTGGTTTATAAACTGCTAGTCCGTGTAGAATACTATCGTCCATCATTCATTATTTAGACGTCGTCCAATAAACGGACAGTAAACCGTTGCGAAAAGTTTGTTGTAAATGAAAGAATAGTTTCATCACTTTTCAAAAGTATTTTTTAATCGAATGAAAAACATTTAGTGTATGTGTTTGTATGTATGTGTTACGACCATTCCATTTTCCTATTCTCTCGATTATTTAGTCTAGCGGCTTAGGTGAAAAATCGTGACACGCCGGATTAAAGCATGAAACTTGGCACAGTTACTGTACACATCATATATGATCATATCCCCAGGGGGTGCCCGACCTGGATAACCTCCTTCTCATAAAATCCAAGATGGCCGCCAAAATGGCCGCCAAATACACAAGTACTCAAATCTTCGCTTGTATTTTGACCGAAATGTTACTTGAACTGTCCATATATATGTTTTAGGTGGCACGGAATCAATAAATGAACGAATAAACCAACTAGGTTACTGTAATAGATTACTTTACAATCCAAGATGGCCGTCAAATACACAAATACTCATATATTCGCTTGTATTTGGGCTGAATTGTTAATTGAACTGTCCATATATATGATTTAGGTGGAAGGGAATCAATAAATGAAAGAATAAACCAACTAGGTCACAGTAATAGATTACTTTACAATCCAAGATGGCCGCTAAAATGACCGCCAAAAACACAAATACTCATATATTCGCCCCTATTTGGGCTGAATTATTATTTGAAATGTCCATGTATATATGTTTCATGAGGCAAGGAATCAATAAACGAATACTTCACATTGGATACAATTATAGATTATATTACAATTGAAGATCTTAGCTTGTATTGGAAGTGTAATGTTACCGCTTCTTGAAATGTCCGTGTATATGTTTTATATGGCACGGAATCGACCAACAGGTCATTCAAATAGGTTACATTAGTAGGTTTAGTTGCAATTCAAAATGGCTGACAAACTGGTGACAAAACTCACAGAGATGTGGGAATTTAGATCACAGTCAAGCTGCTTATCGTTATATATATTTATACGTGACTAGAGCTCTGGCAAGATTTACCATATACCGGTACCGATAAACTATGGCAAGATTTGCCATATACCAATAATCGTGTTAACCAGCTAGCATTCCCTGGATTATCAACACTCAGTCAAAGTTACATGTCTATTCACATAGTCAGCAAAGTTTCAACAACCAGCATATAGTTATATGCCTTTCAGGGGAACAGAATATACACGAACGTCGAAATTGTTTCCCAAAACAATTACAAATCCAACAAAATATCACGAGGTCACACAGATCAAGAGCTGGGTAGCGGGACTATGTATCTGATAACAGCCTACCAAATCAGATGCCCGATCATCACACTCAACGATTCACGAGGTCACACAGATCAAGAGCTGAGTAGCGGGACTATGTATCTGATGACAGTCTACCAAATCAGATGCCCGGTCATCACACTCAACGATTCACGAGGTCACACAGATCAAGAGCTGAGTAGCGGCACTATGTATCTGATGACAGTCTACCAAATCAGACGCTCGATCATCACACTCAACGTTCGCAGTTTTCACTGTACTGACAAAGTGCTGTGCATTAAAGTTGAGCATTTCTACAGATGCACTTCCTCGAGCACAGGGACACAGCTTTACATCCACACTTAATCAGTTCCCAGCAACTTTTTGTTGCTCCTGGTAGCGTCATCCAGATTGGCAGCTGCTGGTCGTCAGTTTTTGTCCAGCCTAATCTTTCCGGGGTCGGAGCATTCTACCTTGATCTCAGGCTGGTTATCCAGATGCTGGTTTGATAGATGCTTCGGTTAGTGTGCTGAATGCGAGCATCCTGTGTTGAAGGTAGGTTTTGCATCATCTTCACTCGTTTACCTTGGGAAAAGAGTTCCTGCCTCAGGTCACTCACGCTGTCGAGCGCTGTGGCTCTGTCATACAGAACGCATGTGAATCTTTCTATCACACCAAACGCCTCTGAGTTGGCTTCCACTGACTTAAAGGGATGCTGTGTGAGGAAGATAAAACCCTCTGTCGCCGAAGAGTATGCCTTCCAAGCCTTCCACGATGTTTTCTTCCCCTCCCGCCAAACTGTGATGTGGTGTCTGAACCTGTGAAGGCATGGAAAAAAGGAAGTGCCCGTGACTTTGCTTCCCCTATCTGTTAACAGATGGAATTGATGTGGTAACGTCTAAATTGTTTTCCTTTACCAAATGTCACCCATAGCTGGATAGCAGGATGAGGAGTTATCAGCTCAAAGAAGATGCCGACCAGGATCACCACGACATCTGTGTCCACTGTGCTGACCATAATATTAGTTGCTCCCTTTCGCGCAGTGTCCTGGACATGCAGACAAACTCTAGAGTCAGCTTCCTCGTGGTTCGCGGCTGGCATCGGGTCTTTGCTGTCTTTCGACACTACTGATTGGCCAGAGGTTACATAAATTTCTTGGTCATCTTGGTAGTCACAGGCAGCTACCATCGCTGTCAACAGGGCGAAGAGTTCTTCCTTATTCTTGGAATCCCGTAGGAAGGAAGCGAAATTCACTGGCAGTTTTGTCTGGCTTGACACCTTCCTCCTTGCTCCCTTCCCTCTCTTCTCTCTGGCGGCCTCCTTGAGACTGTCAGGCTTGTATGTGTCCCAAACCACATCGATTCTTGTGCAGTTCTGAAGCTGCCTCTTGGCCCAGGGTAAGAATACCAAAGTACTGTTCTCTCCAAATGTTGTTGCATCTCCTTTTGGCAGTGCATGCACAACCGCAGCTCCATCAAACATTTTGGCATCAACAGAAGGAGCATCTAGGTCATTATTTGGATGCAAAAAATCCAGTAACTCGGATTTACAGCTGGGTGGACGGAGTTTGCTGTCTGATAAGTATGGATTAGTGTTACATGCAGCAGGCGGAAGAGTGGTCGGTGCCCTGCAGATACCAGAGTTGGAGGCGGTTGGAAACTGAAAAATACTGATGCTTGTCCCATGGAAGAATCCTTGAGCAGTAGTTGCCGTTATGGTCGATGTTGTCGAGAGCACCGACTGTGAAGATTCCTCCTCAAACTTGAATGAAACAGACCAAATCCTCATCTGAGCAGCTGTTGTGATTCAATCCTCCACTTCCAAAACATGTTCATAGCTGACACTGATGCCAAGGTCATAGAGCTGAGTCACGAGTTTCTTGCTCCGTGTGAGGGTATCTAAGCCTATATACAGGAGATGTGGAGGTTCGCGATCCTTTGTGTGGCGCATCTTGACTGTACTGGAAGGTTTCTCTTTAGAGTTGAAGAGGATTAGCTGGCATATGGTCAGGCATATATGGTCTGATCCTTGATGTTGGAACCATAGAGTTGCATTGTCACTATACAGATTTGAGACTAGTTGGGGTACTGAGCGCTCTTCACAGTCTGAGTCAAAGGTGCCAGAGAAGTGAAAAGAATCTCCATCAGACATCTCTTTTCTCACAATTTTGGAAATACGTATCATCGAAAGAGATTCTTGTTCAAAGTCACGTGATTCCATGGCTTCCTTCAACAGTTTTCGCAGCCCCTCGTTGAAAACTAGGAGCGTGCTCCTTCCATCAGACTGCTCCTGACAATCAGTCAGAAAGTGTGTCTGGAGCTTCTTCTTGAGCTGGGACTTGTTGATGGTCTTCCCAAATCCCAGAATCCCGAGACGCTCTTCATACAGTTTATGTCACTCAGAAAGTTTGAACATGTAGTTTCCTTCTTCAACACTGCCTTCGACGTAGAAAACTAATTCTGCAAACACACGTGAATCTATCATTTTGTCAGAGATATCAGATGGCATGGCCCGGCTTTTTCTCTCCATACTTCTATAGCGATTCGTGTAGGCTGTCAGATATTTATTATGATATTTATCTTCAATAGCTACTGAAGCTCCTCCGGCAATCCGTGACAATAGTTCTGTATCTTGTAGCTGAGCAGCCATCTCCCTCAGACTCTTGTCTAGCGTCAACATTGAGCAATTATGCATCATTCCGTGAGCGTGCATGCAGAAGATACATTGTTCACTGGACGTACTGTTAGCAGATGCTCCGACTGATTGGCACTTAGACTTTCGTTCGCCAGAATCAGTCAGACTTTTACGCTTGCTTTTTTGTCGCTTTCTCGTTCTTTCGAGTTTGGAGCTAGCAAATTTCAGCTGACATGCCTTGTGCCACTTAGCACGGTTTTCCAAAACTTCAGCAGAACTGTCACATCCTACAAAATATAAAAAGTTCCCTATAGCCCTGTACATCCCTCAGAAAATCATCATAGCATTTCAGTGCTTCCTCATTAGGCTTATCTGCTGGACACTTCAAATTGCCCTTTCCACAAATAATACAAGTTTCCCAATTCATTACGTCTTGTTCAGATTCACACTTTCGTTTCTCACTCATGTCTGAATATCAGAGGAGATTGCATTCCTTTATCTGAAACCTGCAAAACAGAGAAGAAAATGTGAAATTTTAAGATTTTTGTCATAGTTTTCATCTCATACAACACGAAGTTATGACCTAATCGCATTATTTATTGTGTTAAATGATTTCGACTGGCACTATCTGGAATTCTGGACCACAAAACATTTATTTAGACAGTTTAATAAACATTCTAGACCAAATATAAGCAGAAAGATGGGTAATGGTTTGTTGTACGGATATGTTGGCCGCCATCTTGGATTTTTCGAAAAGTAGGTCACTCAAACCGGGCACCACCATTAAAAATGTTTCTGTATGATGTGTACATTGACTGTGCCAAGTTTGGCGCTTTAATCCAGTATGTCACGATCTCACTAAATGGCGCTAAGCCACTAGACTAATTGCAGATACCTCCAAAACACTCATCTTTAGAAGTATGTAAAGGCTAAATTCACCAGCAATTTTGAAACGGAGAGTGAGGCTTATTCGGCAATCTTCGGCAATGTCCGATCGTCTCCGGTAATCCCCGGCAATCGTCGGCAATGTTCAGTCATCTCCAGCAATCTACGGGAATCTTCGGTCATCTTCGGCCATGTCCGGTCATCTCTGGTAATCTCCAGATGGGGTATTTTGGAGGAAAAAATAAGAATGGTCACTTCCTGTCACATGTACGTCCAAGGGGCATTTCCGGTGACGTCATCTTCGCTTCAAAAGGTCAACGCTCAAATCCGGTGACGTCACATCCAGGTCAAAGATCACTTCCGGGTCAAAGGTCACATCCGGTTCAAAGCTCACATTCGGTGACGTCATTTCCGGGTCATAAATCATTTCCGGTCACGTCACATCCGGAATGACGGCATAACGCAAAGTTCACCACATGATGGGTATACATACAGGGGTTAGTGACAGTGTGAGACATTCGTCGCGCGTCATTCACTCCGCCATGCCGCGAGTTCTACAAGCCGTCCTTTCCCTACACCCGAGGAGGGGTTACACGTCTATGAGGATAAAGTCACCATTCCGAAAGACCGGGATGTGTGTTGGTAGGGTTCGGAGTCCACATTGAATAGGTTACCCTTCATCGTGACGGACCAAATTTAAACGGGAGCGGTGAACTCGAAAGTGACCTCATCCACATCGAGAACGCCATCTACGTACACTGTGGACCGTTCTTCGCACGTCAGGGACGTTACCAGGACTCGGCCAGAAGTAACACCATAAACCATGACCAGCTGCTTGCACCAGACGAGCGGTCAGCCGTCCAGTGGGCCTTGTCTCGTGCCATTGAAGACGCACTAGCCGAGCCCATTGAGCAAATGATCAAACGCGTCAAGGAGGAAGAAGACAGAGACTCTCCGGTACTCACCTCCATGACCTACAAAGATGTCCTGGATAAACTAAACACCCGTAGTCCACCGTCAGAGGACGACGACGCCATAGATAATTCGGCAAGGCTCGGTCAAACCAGGATGTACACAACGGTGGTAGAACCCGATGAATCCCTTCAGAAAAGAACATCGACCTCGTTATAAATACACGATACACTCTGGGTATCAATCATCACGATGAATCTGGGTATCAATCATCACGATGAATCGCTGGGAGAAGGTGTTGGACAACTTATACTACAGTCCTGACAGTCCAACTGTCTATAGTACATCGTCTGCCCTTTATCGAGCCGCTAATCCCCAAGGCATTCGTCCATCGCAAGTCCGAGATTGGCTCAAACAACAAGACATCTATAGCTTCGAGGCGCCATTTTCTATGGATCCAAGTCATTGTTGGTGATATAGATGCTCAACGACAAGCGGATTTGGTCGATATGAGCGCCTTCGCCAAACACAACGATGGGAATCGGTATATCTTGACGTGCATCGATATCCTGTTGAAGTATGTGTGGGTCGCGCCTATCCGGACGAGAACTGGGGCGAATCTCGTAGCTGCCTTCAAGGAGAGCTTTCCAGCAATTTCTGAAAGCCCAGAAGTTATTCTTTTTTCCACACGTACAACGAAGCCAAGACTTCGGTCGTCGGAAGGGTCAACAGGACGTTCAAAGGCCGCATGCGCAAGCAATTTACGGCCAAGAATACACGACGGTACATCGATGTCCTCCCGAAACTTGTGACTGGTTACAATCGAGCATATCACCGGAGTATTCAGAGAGCCCCCATCGCCGCTACCGATCGCAACGAAGCCAAAATCTGGCGTATCTTGTACACCATGCAACTCCAACCACGATCGAAGAAGGTGTTCAAGATCGGGGACCCTGTACGGATCAATAAAATAAAGGGTAAGTTCGAGAAGAGTTACCTTCCTAACTGGAGCGATGAGCACTTCGTTGTCAAACGCCGTATACCCCGACAACCGCGAGTAAATGAACTGGGGCGCCTTTGCAAGGGACGTTTTACGAGCAAGAATTACAGCTCGTGGTGAAAACAAAGCAAGACTACTACACTGAAAGGCTGGCCCAGTTCGTTCAATTCCTGAGTCGCGGCCAACCAGACAAAAATGGCTATAAAACCAGAAACCACTGCCGTCATCCTTTATTCCACGCCCGACCATGAACAGAGTACCATGGATAAAGCGTCTCTGAACACAGCGTCTCCCAAAAACGCGCAATGCACAAGTAGGCTTCTTAGTGACATTGCTAACCCCGTTCGGCATTTTGTACGGAGGTATATTTTACAACGTAGCCTATCTCAGCGCACTACTTATCCACCTAGGACACCAGCCGCAAGTGCCAGTCAGACGAATCTGCAGACCACCCCTACGCCAGGCAAACCTCATCCAGCGATCGGCACACCGAGTACACAGTTCAGGTCAACATCGGGCTCTACACCAAGTATTACAGCGCCCACTACGTATACGACCATCCGCAGTGAACCCCCGAACGTGTCGACAACGGTACCAAATCTCGACGCACCGACGACTCCGGTTCACTCTTACCAAATTTGCAAGAGCGGGTTACCACGACAACGAATACACCTGCAATACGGATACGGGCTCGGGCAAGACGCACTTGGTCCAGAAACTCGTTCAACACGCCGACAGCATGATTACCTCACCCATTGCCCGGGTCGTATGGCGTTATGGAGAATGGCAATCGGCGTATGCAACAATGTCCCATATCACGTTCGTGGAAGGCCTACCCAACATGGCCGATTTGGAAACGGACACCTTGGTGGTGGTCGATAATCTCATGCCAGAGACGGATGCGCGGGTCACCCAGCTCTTTACCAGAGGCAGTGATCATCGGCCGCTCAACCTCATCTACAGTGTGCCGAATCTGTTCAGTATAAACAAAGAACATCGGAACATCAGTTTGAATACCCACTACCTGGTGGTGTTTAAAAATCCGAGAGATATCACTCAACTGCGGCACCGGGCGAGACAGATGTACTCAGTTTGCATTGGATGTCATTAACCATGCGACAACCACTCAATACGGGTATATGCTCTTGGACCTGAAGCAAGGCACACCCGACCACGTTCCACTATGGAACGGTATCTTTCTCGGAGAGCCCACCTCCCCACATGTACGTGCCAGAATAATGAAAATACACCAACAGTGGATCCCCCAGCTGGACCGTGTATGTGATGATAATAACAATTTCAAACACACCATCACTGTTTATGTTGTCTCTGTAGTCAACTAATAAAAAGGGTAGAGCTGTGGGTTCCAGCATTAATTGAGTAGGAAGTCTGCTCCAGTACGGAAGCATGCTCCGACCCTCAGTGCCTTGAAGACCGCCCCATCCGACTTGGTCCGGACTGTTGTACGTGGCGAGGACACCGCCATCGTGTGCTGTCTCTGTGAGATCGGACTCAATATCTTAAAAGGAAGCTTGCCACTGACTTCGGCTCAGAAGACCAAGTTGGCCAAGCATAAGACAGGTATTCTCTCGCGTCGACTTTATGACAAAAGACATGGTTACAGTTTTGACATCGTAAACTATCCCTTTCTGGACAGTAATATTCCAGTGGGACCTGCATATGGCGTACACATATCTCGCTTAGTAGAATTTCCTAGATCCTGTGTTAAATGAGACGATTTTAATCAACGTCACAAAACATTGTTACAGAAACTTGTAAAACAGGGCTATACCACCAAGTCCCTCCACTCAAAGTTTCTCAAATTTGGCGATACATATCGCATACTGATACCAAAATACGAGCGTAGCGTGCAAGATCTATGGCGTTACGTTTTCTAGCTTGTTTCTAATTCCGCTTAACCCGGGGCTAGGGGCCGTATGAACCCATGTACTTCAAGATCCTCATGGTGCTCATATGAACAGTCTCAATCAAAGCTTGACTGAGATGCATCATTCTCTAGATGACGAATTTACAACGAATATTATGGATCACAATACTGATCAGCGATATGGATTTGATATTTTTGGAACATCATGATGTCTTGCCGGCATCAATGCAAACTGTTGACCGATTCTTTCTTGCAGGAAACTAGCCTATGTTTATGTATACTATGATTGTCTTTTTGAATTTTGTGCTAATACTGTCATATAGAATACGGAATAGGTCTTTGGATTATGGACGCGGATATTCTTTAATGGATGACGGCTGAATTATGACTGACGGACCAGACGCTTGTAACCCGAATCCCGGTGCAAAAGTGAGTCCCGCGAACACAGAAGAAAAACATCTTACAGAAAGGCGGGCTTCTCGGAGCAGTTTTAGCGCCGTTGGCTGCCTCTGTGCTGAGTCCATTACTCGGTGGACTCTTCGGTCATCAATCAACCGCACTAAAGAAATGGCCCTGGTGGGCCCACGCCTGTTTAAAAAATCCAATCGCAGTATCCCATCCCACCTATGGTGAAGACGGGCAACTCATTCGATCACGAGATGTAACAGATTCTGCAGCGCCCGGTGTTAAGCTACAGTGAAAAAGTACAACAGTACAATCAGACGCTTCAACGCTACACCACTTTCATGGAGCAAGACAAGGCCCCTGAATCAAGCCTAGCGTCAGTCGCACAGCCAGCGCAACGCGTGCAGCCAACACCACTTGTCCCACAACGGCCATTACCAGGAGTTCTACCCACAGCCCCACAGTGGGTGAAAGACGAGGTCATACAGACTACCCACGTCGTCCAAGAAACAATCTGGCCTGGTATTACAGCGAGTGAAAGACAATCACATGACCTGGAATGATAAAGGCGAACTACTAGTACAGAACCAGGTGGCCCCCGGTACCCACATGACTGATTTAATGAACGACTTGATGCGTCAACGCAGGTCACACACGGATCCTCTGGGATGGGAGTTGTTTGCCCGAAGCTTGAAAGACATGCATGTTCCACAAGTATTGGTGAGGAATCCCCAGAGCTGGGCCTGGATGCCGCGTGACATCGAAGAGCAATCTCCGGAACACGCACCAATCAAGTCACAACGACAGACTCGTCTTCCATGGACTTAGGAAGCCGAGTGGAAACCGGAGTCAGCACCCAAAACAACACAACGGATACGCTCCTACGGAAAGCTTTAACACGCTTTAAAACACCACCCTTGGTCACGACACCCCACTCCTCCGTTTTCCTGACATGTAAGAAGTCACCCCGACGATCACGATGCCGAGAACAAGCCCTCAAGTCCTGGAAACACTATTAACACCAACAGAGGTAGCAGGAAGGCTCAGCCTACATGTTTTACCTCACACTGCTCAGTAATAGCTCGGCTGCGGTGTTTTCCAACAACATCTTAGCCCATTTTGTCACGCAGCTGCCACATCACTTAAAACTACCCGGAAGATGGGAGTGTGGCCTAGTGGATATTCAGTACCCGTACACGTGGTAAAACGCCCAACATGACACGGTGTGGTACGAAATCGTGTATATAACTTCACTCTTCTCGAAGGCCAGTACCCTACACCCAAAATATTCATCCAGGCGTTGCGGAACCTCATCAAGAGCTCGAACGCGGGAGGAATCAATATCTTCCTGTTTGCGAACATGGTCCACATGGAGTACCGCGAGTGGAACCACAAGTTCCTGATCATCCTCCAGACCAATGTGACAGTACGTTTCAGCAAGACGCTGAAGGAGCTGTTTGCACTGGAGACGGATAACTATGTCGGGCCCAGTCGACTCGAGGGGAAGACGGTGCTGGGTCTCAAACCTACCAGGCCTTGGGGTGGACCAATCTTTCTGCGCTATCTCCGGAACGACAAAAAAATGAGAGCTGACACTCCGTGACTTTATAGACTTATCATATTGGGGTCATTTTGAGTCTATTTGTATAACCTCCCAATCGAGAATTATGTGTAAATTCAAGATGGCACCCACTTGGGGTACCAGAAAAATGATGTTTTCGTCATTTTCTTCTAAATTTCTGCTTTTCCGCAATGAAAAGTGGGTAAAAACTATTTTCGTTCACATCACATTAATATTTACTAATTTATCATGCAGGTTTTGGGGAGAAATTACACAAATAAAAAATGAAAAAAATCTAACCGAGTAATCGAACAAAAAATGTCGTTTATGAAAATGACATCACTGTGACGTCATCAAAGCGGCCATCTGGGATTTTATTACATTTTCTGGTAGAGCTTGACCCAAGGGTATAGTGTGGTAAGTTTGAGCCCTTTAACAAGGGGTAAGAATAATAATTGGGGGGGGAGGGCGAAATGGCGCCTCCCCAGCCTAGGCCAGATAGGGTTAAGGCTGGGTTTTATGAAATCTAAGTCTATTCGGTTGTGGTGGATTGTCACATTGTCGGCGATATCGATGCGCCCCTGCTCCTCTTCTGCCCAGTACAAGGAGACTACGGAGATCAGGTCACACAGAACTTTAACCACTACCGGTGCGATAGACCGACATCAGTATCATCACCATCGATATAAGGGATGACACCGGACAACCCCTGGCATTCGAAATTGGAAAAGGGGTGGTCCTACTTCATTTTCGACAAGCCCGCTCTCCCAACTTTGTATAAGGAAGGTGCCTTACGAGTGCGATGCACACAGCTATATGGACTATCATACCCAACAAGCCGGGGGTGGCCTACCTGTCTTTGCAGGTACGCGCATCCAACGAGGTCATGGGCTGGGGAACGCGCTCGGAAGCATCGTCAAAACGTTCCTGCCTCTGGTGACGCTGGGGGTGAACAGGCTTTCAGAAGTGTGGTGTAAGCCCTGAGAGATGCGTTCAGCGGTGTCCCCCTCTGACAAGCACTGAAAAGACCTGGACCACCGAGACGGCGCACCAGTCGACGTCCGACCCAGGAAGAACGCGCATCGAAGACCCAGAATATCTTTGCTTAAACATGTCCTCCACCCACGCCGAGTCCTGCCCTTCTACAAACAGAGAATTCGATCTGTGGACCGTTCCGCTCACGCAGACCAGGGCTGGATTATGGGTGGAACATCTTCCGCTTTCCAACGTTAATGAAACAGATCCCATCGAGTTCATCATCAGCAATGCGGATACGGCCTATGTGGATTTAGCTCATACGTGCTTGTATGTGAAAGCCAAGATCTTCATTGTGATGGCTTCAGAATCGTCGACCAGGCAACGGTAGGCCCGACGAATCTCTGGCTGCATGTTTCAACAGGTGGATGTTTTTCTCAGCGACAAACTCATCAGTGACTCGACCAAAACTTACCCCTATCGGGCCTACATCGAAACGATGTTGTCTTATGGAGGGGAGGCTGAAAGATCTTAGTTGACAACCCCTTTATTCTACCGTGACACACCCGAGCACACCTGGGCACGAAGAGAGACAACACCAGATGGAACAAACGAAAGGGTTTCACCGCGAACGGCAGCTCGGGTGATTTCATCGGTCGATAGCACACAGACCTCCCCATGCAAGACCGTTACCTCTTGAACAAGATCACCATTAAAATCCGGTTGATACGGGCGCCCCCGACCTTCGCCTTGATGGTCACTGACGTAGAGGGTCATGCATCTGACTATAAGATCATCATCCAAGACGCAGTTCTGTATGTCCTGTATGTATTTTCGTGGGGAACTTCCCAAGCGATTGATCCTGACCTGTGTGGAGAATATCAGTTTCAGCGGAGTCTACCCGGGGAACCCGTTTGACGTTAAACATTTCGATATCAATTTTGTGACCCTGGAGGTGAACGGACAGCAGGTCCCAGCCACGGCCTTATCGTTGAACTTTGGATGCCAGATTTTCATTCGAGCCTATGAGAGCCTGTTTACAGCGACAGGTCAATTTTAACAGGACGAAGGAAATATGATCACTCGGGGAGACTACACTAACGGATACACGTTGTTCTGTTTCGATCTGACCCCCACCATACAGAACGACCATCAGCTGACCCTCGCCAAGCAAGACAACTTATGATTGGAAATCCTCTTTGCAGGAGCCCTCCGGAATACCATCAATGTGATTTGCTACGCCGAGTTTTCTAGTGAAAAAGACACGTAACGTCCTGTGTGGCTTTGCCATCAAACATGGATACAGACCAAATTACCACCGTGCTGGAGAATGACGCAGCGAAACCCACTATCTTTCAAGGGGTGTTCACCAGAGACGTGCCCCTGCTAGACCGTGTGTATCCTGCTGCATACGTACTCAACACAGACCCGATGGATCGTTCCAGTCGACCTTGGTTGGCCGTGTACTTGACAGAACAGCAGGACGAATACTTTGATCAGTACGGCCTGCCACCTCTTCATCCCGATTTAAAAACCTTCATCATTTACCTTCATCGTCTGATTTAAAAGCATCAGACGTCAACGATGCTCATCCTTTAACATCAGATGAGTTGTTTGAGCTGATCTGTCATCACAACTTCCGAGCTAGCGTATCTAATTCCGCTTAAGCCGGGGCTAGGGGCCGTGTGGATACTTCATTTTCTCCACATGAACATCTCCAATAAAAGCGCGATACTGAGATACTAAGGCTACATCCGAAAGTCCACCGAATTCTCGTGTATGAATGTTAGGTGCCGACGAATGCTTTCCTGTAGTCATATTGATGCTTTTTAGTTGCCAGGCGTCGTCAATTTTCCCACCTGTTGCATATTTCTCCAATTCATGGACGAAGGCACTGAGACGTGGTGTTGGAACAGTCAAACGCAGTAGCTTGTGCGAACAGTACTGCCTGTTGTACCTCTTCATCGTTGCCGGGGACGGACCCTACCCAATATCGTACAGATGTTTGGCGAGTACCCCCAGGCCGTGGACAGGGATGTACTGGTGTATGACTGGGCCGAAGGCCATTTCAATGTGCAAGGCCCTTTCTGAGTTTAAGTTCTCACGTGGTTGTATTGTTCACTGAATGAAAAAGTGAGATCTCAAACACCATGTCTTGAGATTCATTTTATCAATCCAGGAAAACCGGTCACCGGTGGTGGAGAGGGCCACGTGGTGATCGGCCTTCTTTATGACGAATTTGACATACTTTGGCGAGGTAGGGGTACGGAAAGACCTTGAGATTGACATCGTAGCGTCCCGAGTTAAATCCGATCAACGGAAATTGGCTTAAATGTTCCAGTAAAGTTAACTTGTGTTTCTAGTCGTACGGCTTTGGAGTTTTGTCGGGAACATCCTCTTCGTTCTCGGTGTCGGCTAATGTCGGAATACGTGCATCCACTTCATCCAGGATAGGATCAAATGTAATCATCAGGAGCGAGACACTCGTGGGATGGATAAGATCATGGGGGTCGCCTGTAAAGACCGTCGTTGATGGGAGCCGCTGGGAACGTTGATGTGGACACTCACACTCAGTGAGATATGACGTCGCGTCCATGGATTCAAGGGTGGATTCAAAGTCATACACTGCCTGATATGGGAAATAGCGTTGTGCAGGGGGAACATCGATCCCTTCCTCGGCCAGCTTCTCAAAAATCATGGGTGTATTGTAGAACACACCACCCGGGTACTTTCGTTTGATGGTGTTATCAGAGATCTTCTCGTGGCGATGTCATTTGAACGATTCTTCGAACACCCGATGACATTTCAGGCAGCGGTAGGATTGGATATACGTATTCATGCTGGTAATATAAGAGAAATGCCCGAGTTTCCCTTCTTGGTAGAGGTTGAGTCTGAGTGTGGTGTCATACTTCTCTGGGGATCGATGGATCAAGTGCCGTTAAAGATGGCTTCCACCTAGTTGGAGAACTGAGCTAGGCCGACGAACCGGAAATTATAGTGGTCGTGAAGCAGCTGGTGACGTTGAAAGCATTGCCGTATATGGGACCAGTGGCGCTGGTAGGTGTCATTCACTCCACTGATATCCGGCACTACATCAGAAGGAATATCCATCGGATCCTCAGTGAAGCAGTCGTCAACAATGGAGCCCTCGGTTGCCGGGTTAGAAGGAGGATAAGGCTGTGTGCGTCCATGAATGGTCCGCTGGTCCGACGTCCGGGGTTCGATGTCCGGGAATTGCCGAGGTATTATTCACTGATTAGCGAGGTATTACTGTCTGCCGATGTATTTGGTGAGGTAATTGTCAGCTTCCGGGAACTTCCGAGGTATCTTTCACTGTATGACAATTGCCGAGGTCTTTGTGCAATGTTCCGTGAATAATCTGTGTGCTGTGGATACGTCAATCACAAGGCTGTTCGTCGTACTCCTTTTCAATTTTCACTGGTGAACAACACTGATGGCCGTATGCTGAGTGTCAGGTGGATTCGTTATGCTGCGTAACAGAGCTTCTACTGACTCCCAGAAAATGAATAAAGTTTTCAGAATTTCGCTCCTTTTATAGAAAATTACCTCGCACTGCACCGGGTAATTTCCCATGACGCCATGATCTGTAAATAAAACTGACGTCATGATCTATAAATAGAACAGGTTTTTCCACGGGGATTTCCCGAAAAATTGATCCTGACGTCATGAACTAGAATTGAAACACTGGTTTTTCCATGACGTCATGATGCATAAATAGAACAGTGGTTTTCCCAATGACGTCACTTCCGATCAATGTCATGCTCTATAAATAGAACATGGGTTTTCCCATGACGTCATGAAATTTTTTCTATCAACCATAATGGAAGAATACAATATAGGTAAAAATAACATGTGGGAAAGCTTGAGAAATTGATACATAATCTTTGTCCACTCCGTATTTATTCCAGTCACTTCTAGAATGAACGAGTCAAACAGCCCACGGACTAAACATTCCCATATGTTTTAAATAGCACCAAATAGTGAATTTTTATTGGATACTAAAGATCCGCAACGTTCTGTTCCATTGGATGTAATTCTAACAATTTCATTGGTTAAAATACGGCACACTGATTTATCACATTGAGTCGACTTGCCAAAGTCCATTGAATCCTTCATTTTTACCCCCAAATAAATTCCCATCCGGAGATTGCCGGAGATTACAACACATATAAGGGAAGTGGGAAGAGGTGCCGACATACTGACTGCGTCATATGACTTAACAGAATAGTCTTCTGGTAAACCTATTCTAAAGCACATACCAAGAATCTAACGATTCGTGGTATGTGTTGTATCTCAGGTACGCTTTTATTGTACCTGTTCATGTGGCAACTTGGATGACATGACCACACGGCCCCTAGCACCGGTATAAGCGGTATTAGATACAAATCTAGAGAGCTATGATGGAAATGCTCTAACAACTCGTATACTGGTAATTGGTGACCAGATGACCGGCCATTGCCGAAGATCGCCGAAGATTGCCGGGGATGACCGGACATTGCAGAGGATTGCATGAGATGACCGAACATAGTCGAAGATCGCCGGAGATTGCTGGAGGTGACCGGACACGTCCCAAGATTCCCGGAGATTGCCGGAGATAACCGGTCATTGCCGAAGATTGCCGGAGATGGTAGGTGATTGCCAAAGATTTCATAAGATGACGCCGAAGATTGCCGTAGATTGCCCGAGATTACCAGACATTGCCGAAGATTGCCGAATCAGCCTCACTCTCAGCCTCAATAATGCTAATGAATTTAGCCTTTATATACTACTATCGTTATGCTGGCTCAGCAATGATGTAAACATCGATCGGAAAGTATTTTGAAAGTTTAACATGGAACATTATTGCTTATGTAATGGTCAAACAACAATATACATAGATTACATAATTGGATCGGGAATTCCCATCCGGAGATTGCCGGAGATGACCGGCCATTGCCGAAGATCGCCGAAGATTGCCGGGGATGACCGGACATTGCAGAGGATTGCATGAGATGACCGAACATAGTCGAAGATCGCCGGAGATTGCTGGAGGTGACCGGACACTTCCAAAGATTCCCGTAGATTGCCGGAGATAACCGATCATTGCCGAAGATTGCCGGAGATGGTCGGTGATTGCCAAAGATTGCATGAGATGACGTCGAAGATTGCCGTAGATTGCCCGAGATTACCAGACATTGCCGAAGATTGCCGAATCAGCCTCACTCTCAGCCTCAATAATGCTAATGAATTTAGCCTTTATATACTACTATCGTTATGCTGGCTCAATAATGATGTAAACATCGATAGGAAAGTATTTTGAAAGTTTAACATGGAACAGTATTGCTTATGTAATGGTCAAACAACAATATACATAGATTACATAATTGGATCGGGATTGTGCAACTGGTCCAAAAATATTTGTTTGGCACTTCACCAATATTTGTCTGTACGCAACTTCTTTAGGAAGCCCATGCTGTCTAAGGAAGTCTATAACCTGCTCACAGGTACCTATAGCAAAAATGTCAAATATATACATGCGAGCGCCCCGTACCGTTATCGGCGAATTAGTGAATTTGATTCCTCTCAGACATCCAGAGGTGTTACTACATCGACGCCTAATCCATATTACCATGTGTATAGTATATTTGATTGAAAAAAAGTTATAACATCGAGAAATCTCAAAAAGAATAACGAGGAATGGCACTTACGGGCCACCATCCAAAGTTTACATTAAGGGAAGAGGATGTGGCATGTACCAAAATTTAGGTCACGGTCGAAGGCCAAGGTCACTGGGACCCCATAATCAGGAAATCATTAAAGTCGACAGAAAAACAGTCTTGTGCTGGCTTACCTTGTTCCTTTAGCGATGAGGCGAAGTGAACCCACCAAAACAGAAAGCTTCCTTTCCTGGACCGACATATCCATTAGGCTAACAGATGCGGGAGGTCAGTCAGGTCCAAACAACCCGAGTTATCCCACACCCATAGACTTTCTCACAACGACGGTGCATGTAGGCGAGAAACGGTAACATAAACCATGAAGACAAATTTCGGGCAAATTAAATGTTCGTTTTGCCGAGATACAATCTAATTAAAATTAAATCCTATCTGCTGCCCCATTTGGATATGTCGCTTGCAGGATCTGACTGACGGTGTGATAACGCAAATGTTAACCAATCCGGAGAACTCTTCATTGTGCTTTGAAGGGAACATAATGGTAGGGGCTTTTCGGTTGACTCGGCCGAACCACACGCCACGCTGTTGAGGTATCTTCTGATGTTGCCGCTCTCCCGCGACTATCGATGAGGAAAGCCTATATGGACGACGGCTTTTAATGAATGCCAGCCACAAGGAGTTAACAAGGTACAAAAATAAAATAAATATAAATAAATAAATGCAAGGTTTGCTGATCTAACCAATCAGACCAGAATTTATCTAATAATATATTACATAAATATCTGGAAACGGGTGAGGGGATTTGGTTTAATGTCAAACTCATGGTGTTTTCACTCATATGTTGACAACCAGTTGTAGAGCTGAAGGAGATCGGAGGACCCGGAGAGAAACAAGTAACTGACAAACTTTCACACATGTACCGGTGGGGCTCACACTCGTGCCGGTTCAGTGGGGTGAGACTAGCAATTACGGCTAAGCGCCTTAGACCATTCGTGCCACCGAGGGTGCTATCAGAAAAGAATTTACCAGATACATTTGAGTTGAGTTAGAAACATTTCTACGGCCTTCAACTATATTAAATGACAAAACACAAACTTTCATGACTTTAAGGGGGTTTCCATGGCTGCGAGATCCCAGATCATGCTTTGATGGCGGTTATTTCATTTTTGTTCTATAAGCCAATAAAAAGTCCGGATTACTTTTCCGAAAATTTGGATTGACCAATCAAGTGCATTAAAACTGTGAACTGGTTCTGAGGTATAGTCTAGTAATGGACTACATCTCAGAACCAATATCACTTGGTGTAGTCTATTACTAGGAATTCACAGAATGAAAAGAACAATCATACATGTATCAGAGGTAGAACTGTGTTCAGTTTTTCCGTTCATAAGCTGTTTGCGCAAATTTGTTAGTAATATATAAAGAGCAAATTGGGGTTCATTTAAGGGTAATCTCCCCTGATTTGCACATTTCTGCCCCTAAGTAAGCCCCAAGTTGCTCTTTTACTACTTATCAAATTGACGTCACTATGACGTCACATTCGGTCACGTGACATTCGGGTCATAGGTCACATCCGGGTCAAAAGGTTAACGGTCACTGCCGGGTCACATGACAGTCCAGAGTTATCTCCCCCTAGTTCCAGTTTTTTGCTACCAGGGCAATCCGACCCAATTTCACCTTGCCATAAATACGAGGGTCAGTCACCAAGGTCAATACGACTGAATAAGCTCTTTCAAATGGTTAACTACGGTGTAGAAAAGAACCACAAATCGCATTGTTGTAGGAATAAACACATTTTATAACAAAGAACACAAAATATATACAGCAGTTATTTCCCTTTAATATAACATTAAAATCCAGTGGAATATCCGCAGTGTCAGTCCATCTTTAGCATATCTATCACTCGAAATATCCAGATACGTTGTTGTCAACATTATATATACAACAGTTAGTTTCTCTTATTATAACATTAGAAGTCCAGTGGAATATTCGCAGTGTAAGTTCATATTTATCACTCTAAATGTCCAGATACGTTGTTTTCACACCATCGGAGAACACTTTGCGTTTGGGATAGAAGTACGTGAAGGCGTCTCGCTCCTGTGTGTACGAGCGCATCTGGTTCTCGATGATACGGAATCCTTTGTTGGTCCCACCAGCAATGGTCTGGCTCTGGAGTACATGGAGGTACAGGGCTTTGGTGATATTATTTTCCCGACGACTGACTCTTTTGCAGCTGAATTTGTTGTTGTTGTCTCCACCATCGCAAGAGTATGTTTTTGAACACAGGCCGATCATGGCCTCACCGATCCATTCTAACTTGAAGAGGCCAGGGGTCCTTTTATCATAGTCGTAATTGTTTCTCGGCAGCCATTCATCTATTTTCGCTTAGTACTGGGCTCGTAGTTCCGGTTTCACGAGCGATTCCAAGTCCGGGTTGGAGACGTCCATGTATGCAGAAACGGTGTCCATTTCTAGAAGTTGCCAGTCTGATTGGTTGAAATACACCGCGATGAAATCGTATATGAATTCCAGCATCCGCAGCTTGGCCAGCTGGTAGACCATGCACCCGATTTGTAGCGCTAGGTTATATGTTATGGTCTTTTTGCCTGAAGTGGCCTGGTAGATGGTGTCGTCAATCATCTCCATGTGTCCGTAAAGGGGTGAATTGAGGCGTTTGCGGGCTTGTTTTGTGGTACAAATATTCACGATGACGTGGCGGTCCTGGTTGGTTACCGTTTTTCCGTATCCGCTGTTCCCGAGTAATTTCATCGTTTCCCCGATGATGGCTTAACTGGGGTCGACGTCTCCCTCGCAACGGACAGTGGTAAACCCATGCCCATAGGTCATTACACCCGGTGGCTCCGTGAGGGGCGGAAATTCAAAGTCCAACGCTCTACAAAACATCAAGCATAACAATGGCTGGATTGGGAAAGTCAGCGGCGAGGCGTCACTATCCGTCACCAAGACAACCACACGGAAAAACGAATTGGAGATCGACACCTTCCCGTGGACGGATTCGCCATGATCAATACAACAGTGACCGTGTTCCAGTCCCATGGCTGTTATTGGCACGGCCATGAGTGTTCGCTCACAGGAGGGCGCTATAACGAGCGCCGTGGACTGACGCCAGCCGCCTTACGTCAAGAAGTAGACCAGATTCATGACTATATCCGGGGGTTGGGCTACGCCTACGTGCAACTATGAAAATGCGAGTTCCGCCAAATGCAACACCTTCAACCTGACTTGTACTCCTTCCTACACGCCCAAAATCGGCTGCTGGATTACCGCCCTATCATCACCATGGCCGACATCCTACGCACTATTGAGACGGGAGACCTCTACGGATTCGTGGAATGTGGTCTTCACGTCCCGGAACACTTGAAAGACACGTTTGCAGAATGCCCGCCCATCTTCAAAACACCGAGGTGGGACGAGATGATATCGGGGACCATATGCGCGCATACGCTAAAGAACACAACTACCTAACCTGACCGCGGCGTATGTTGATCGGTAGTATGTGAGGCACAAAATCTTGCTGGGCACTCCTTTACTACGTTGGTATATGAGTCACGGACTGGAAATTACCAAAATATACCAAGTCATGGAGTGTACTCCCGAGGCTTGTTTCGAGAAGTTTGCGAACGACGTGACCACTGCCCGTCGCGAGGGAGACGTCCACCCCAGTAAAGCCAATATCGGTGAAACGATGAAATTACTCGGGAACAGCGGATACGGGAAAACGGTAACCAACCAGGACCGCCACGTCACCGTGAACATTTGTACCACAAAACAAGCCCGCAAACGCCTCAATTCACTCCTTTACCGACACATGGAGATGATTGACGACACCACCTACGAGGTCATTTCAGCCAAAAAGACTATAACATAGAACCTACCGCTACAATCGGGAGCAAGGTGTACCAGCTGGCCAAGCTGCGGATGCTAGAACTCCTATACGATTTCATGGGAGTGTATTTCAACCAATTAGACTGGCAACTTCTAGAAATGGACACCGATTCTGCATACATGGCCGTCTCCATCCCGGACTGGGAATCGCTCGTGAAACCGGAACTACGAGCCCAGTATGAAGCGGAAAATGATGAATGGCTGCCAAGAAAAGACAATTACGACTATGATAAAGGGACCCCTGGCCTCTCCAAGTTAGAATGGAGCGGTGAGACCATGATCGCTCTGTGTTTAAAAACATGCTATTGCGATGGTGGAGACAACAGCAACAAATTCAGCTGCAAAGGAGTCAGTCGTCGGGGTAATAATATCACCAAAGCCCTGTACCTTGATGTACTCCAGAGCCAGACCAGTGCCAGTTGGACCAACAAAGGATTCCGTATCATCGAGAACCAGATGCGCTCGTACACACAGGAGCGGGGCGCCTTCACGTACTTCTACCCCAAACGCAAAGTGCTCTCCGATGGTGTGACTACAACGTATCTGGACATTTAGAGTGATAAATATGAACTGACACTGCGAATATTCCACTGGACTCCTAATGTTATAATAAGAGAAACTAACTGTTGTATATATGTTGATGACAACAACGTATCTGGATATTTAGAGTGATAAATATACTAAAGATGGACTGACACTGCGGATATTCCACTGGACTTTTAATGTTATATTAAGAGGAAATAACCGCTGTATATATGTTGTATTCTTTCTTATAAAATGTGTTTATTCCTACAACAATGAGATTTGTGGTTCTTTTGTATACCGTTTGAAAGAGCTAAGTCGGTCGTATTGACCTTGGTGACTGACCCTTGTATTTATGGCAAGGTGAAACTGGGTCGGATTGCCCTGGTGGCAAAAAACTGGAACTAGGGGATATAACTCCGGCCTGTCACGTGACCCGGCAGTGACCTTTGACCTTTTGACCCGGATGTGACCTGTGCCCCCGGATGTCACTTGACTGGGTGTGACGTCATAGTGACGGCAATTTGATAAGTAGTAAAAGAGGAAATTGGGTCTTATTTAGGGGTAGAAATGTGCAAATCAAGGGAGATAACCCTTAAATGAGCCTCAATTTGCTCTTTATATACTACTTTTTTTTCCTCTTCGGTAGGGGATATATCTTGTGTTAAATAACTTCTAATCCATGTGTTTCGATGATTTACATGATGTCAGTGTCAACATTAGATTCATTATCTGCCTTATTCCCCAGATAATCATCCCATTGCCTTAGGGTTCGATGTTGACTAACCTTGCCTGACTTCAGCCGTGGACGTCGACCGAATTCCCATTTTAGGCCTTTTGTTTCCTTGTACATGGCGTATTGTAACAGTGATTTAGCAAAACTTAAATATGAATTACTTCACTTCACATACATCTTGTCGGTATGACTTCGCATTTATTTCACCCCGCGTGTTCCCTATACTCAGAAAGCGTGAATACCCATTTCATAAACGACATTCACATGAACTTAAGCCCCATATCACTTGTAAACATGTTGTTTTCTTTCTATGACAACAGGCTTAATCTATTTTAATGTGCTAATAAGAAATTCTTATCCTTGTTAATCTTTTGTTATTAACTGTCTACGTATCTTTTGAAAACATACGCCCCAAGGCTTGATGATCTAAAAGTGCATCCGTATAAGGCGCTATCAACACCGAAGCCATTAAGTAACTGACAAATTAATATTTTAAAATGTTTTCCCCGTAACAGTGTTAGAACTCACACTGGTGATCTCATACGTGACAGTGATTTTCGCTTCCAATACCGTCAAACGTGACCAAATTTGGATGAGCAGGTAACTGTCATACTATTAGCAATTTGGTTTTGTATTGAAGATACTGAGCCCCACGGACAGCGCCGCAATTTTGTACACACCGTATCATTGTCTCCCCGCAGCAGAACCGATGCAACAAAACCTGCGGTAATATAGATTCTTTTAATTTATAATCACAGAATGCAGGAATTATATGTTAAGGACACAAGAAAACAATTTTGCTTACTGTTGATGGAATATATTGAAATTAAAGATACTTTCTGATAGAAATTTATACTTAATATCCCTATCTCAAATTTTAAAATTTGTTTGTAGTCATTTTTAATTCAAATTTAAAAATTAAGTAAATGCAGATAATTCATCAGTAAGATATAGTTTTGAACTTCACTATTTTCTGGAGTAAGACATCGGTAGGGGAGATTGGGGTACACTGGGACATTTTTCACCTTCCTGCAAAAATCTCTGTTATTATTGTCCTGTAGTGTAGCCTTGTATACTCTCGTTATAACTTATACTTATTATGACATAGTCACACAAAAAAAATCTGAAATATCTGTTATACTTTTCTCCAGAATTCTGTTTTAAAAACGTAAAAAATGTGTCCCACTTTGCCCCACTATCACTAGGGGTACTTTGGGACACCCACTGATGTGCGATGGGACAATAATCAAAATTCATTTTATAAGAAGTATATACTGATATGTTTCATAGGAGTTTAGAAGATTCCACAGCAGTGGTTAGGTTAGTTGCTATTTTAGTCCCCTGCTTTACGTAAAATATTTCCCAGGAGCCAAATTTGAGGAAAACAATATTTTCATCCCAACGAAAGCAACGAAAGTTTTAGTAAAACTCATCAAATCTGATAGAATTAGCAAATACTACCATCTGAGAAACAAAATAATGCACTTTGATGGCATTTTAGGATGAAAGGAAATTTCACCAGTTGATTATTATTGTCCCAGTGTGCCCCACCAAAAGTGTCCCACTCTGGTGCATGATATATTCCTTTTTATGATAAAAAACTAATACATACAGTTGAGATACTAAATCGATATAATTAAAGTGTACCTTTGTCCATCCTCTCTCAGTAGTAACAAAACAGCAATGAAGTACTGCTGAAAACCTCTCATAACGAACTATCATCCTCAGTCCTAAAAATTTACTTGGACTGCTCGAAAACAGTTTTTGTGTCCCTAATTTTTTACTAATGATAGGTTTTACTTGTAATCAATATAGAAGTTGTATGGGGGTGATAGATTTCTGCTGATATAACAATGTTATGTGCCTCTTGTTCTTAACAAAAAAGCTAGATGGCTTGTCCCACTGTTCCCCATGTCCCACTGTACCCCAATCTCCCCTATAAATATAGAAGAAACGTGTATATTTCAGGCGTCCAAGATTAATATTTTTTCCGAAAAATAATCGACTTTACCTGTAAATTTAGTCCAAAAAACGAATACGAGAGATAACCCATTTAAATTTCACACCTCTGTATAGAGCTGATGATAGGACCAATTACGGATTTAAGATATGTATAATTTGAACTTTAAAGAATATGTGGCGTGTACGTAGGTAAAACTCCCACTGTTATCATTTTTCTCTGCATGACGCACAATAAGCTGCTAAGGGTAATTATGTGATAAGATGCGAAATTCCCTTAGCTCGGTAAGATGAAGCACGTAAATCCATTTCATATACCGGGTCCTAGTTTTGTTATTTTATATTGGAACATAATGAACATTCTACAATGCTGTAATGCAATTGGGAGTTTTTAACACTCCAATTACTCAGAGTGTGTTAGGACCCCAACATCTTTGCATATGATAGTAGAAGTGAACTCACAAATCTTTATTGTCTAAATCGGTGTAGACTGTATGGCCTATAGCTGATCCACACTATACTTCATTATATTGCAGGAATTATGTATGGTAAGAAGATTTCAGTTTTCTCGGGATGCCTATTCCATGTTTATTTTATGATCGCGATGGTGACAACATTCGAAGATGCTGCTATCAGGTGCCCTGATAACATGGCCATTTCAACTGCGATTGGTATATATGATAACACTACAGGAGATCGTTTTTGGTCTTTCGCCTGTCGACAGATGACTAAGGGTATTCATCTGGGTTCACCATGGATGAATCCAGCCGCCAATGAGTACGGTGGGTTGTTAGCCTTTCGCTGTCCAACCAAAAGTGTGATTACCGGTGTCTATTCACAATCCTTTCATGACATGGAGCGAGACAGAGTCTGGAATTTCAATTGTTCTCGTATCATTGATAACATGGAAACGAAATATTGCATCCTCACGCAATTCCAAAACGATTTTCGGCAAGAGATCCTCAAGTTTTCGGTGTACCGGAACTGGGTTCTTATTGGTGTTTACAGCTCATTCGACTGCAACAAAAGGTAGGCCCATTCTGCTCCCTGAATTTCTTTTCTGTGGCTGTGAGATTTAAACCTTTATAAACATGTTAGAATATTTCTAATTCAATAATTTGTTTTCTCGGCCATGATCACCAAATATTGAGCTTATTTGTATTGTTTTGCCTATTCGAAGTGATAGAACATTCTTTTACAACAATAAATATTTGTAGATCGATCCATAATACAGTTGGATCAAAAGTATTGCTAACTCTACCATGCTCTACATCCACTTTACTCTGACGAGTCCTTACAAGAAGTTCTACTTCTCGATGGTGGATCTAGCGGAATGACAGGTCTCAAGAGATTCCCTGTGTGGTGAATAGGCGTTATCCATTGGATATTAATGCCACACAATGGCCCAATTAGCCTGTAATACTTAAAAGCCAGGCCGTTGTACAATGTCATGGCCGTTTTAAAAAGTCACTAATTTTTTAGGTTGTAGAAATTTCACAATTCGAAATTCAATTCGTGACTACATCTATCTATCAACCATTCCATACCAAGACCTGTACAAAGTCATTTTATTATATCAGCAGTATTCAGACTGAAAAAATATAAATAAATTTGGAGGTCAGAGGTGACAAAACGTTCTCTAGTTCTACAAAGGTTTGTGTCCAACCATCGTTGTCAATGTCGTAGTTTCTAGGGATGATGCTAGTAAATAGATGCATGTTTCGAGTTAAACCACTGCGCCATGATCACAGAAATACCGTCTGTAATCGAATATCTGGAACAGATTGCATGGTCATTCAGTTGCAAAAGATGTGCGAGATTATTGGGTATTCAGTTTTTCCCCATTGCGTATGGAAAGTTTCGACCCTCCCGTAAACACGTACGGCGTCAGAATAATAAGTTTATTATCCCGCAAGCCTTTTATCTTCTAGCTAATATATCGAAGAATGTCCGTCGTTTAGAACCAACCTTACAGCGAACAATCTCCACAAGTCTTCTTGGTTGAGAAAAGTTCTACATTTTCTGCTCGACTCCTAGAAACATGCCACAATTTATGAAACTTCCATCCATTTCGAACTGCTTTCGTTCGGGAACTGACATATTTTTGGAACAAATGACTGTTTTGTTGAGTTATACTTCAATTAACATGATGCTCCCTGACTTTTTGTTCCATTAAATGTTGACAAGTGTGCGAAAGTTACTCCATAAATATTGAGATATGGTCAGCTGAAGTTTCAAGGCGAGGCCGTCGTTTCAATTGCACGAGTTGTTTGCGCGTGAATCTTATATACCAAGAGTAGCAAGACATCACTCGGTGTGTTTGGATTTATGCGACCCGACTTTTTAACCAGTCACAATCCCGATAATAATGTTTTATTCGCGATCAACGCATGTCTGATCATATCTGCCCGAATGCGAGAGGCTGGTTGTAGAAGAAGTGCAAATGGAGACCAATATGCATGCACATGAGAGATGAGGTGTGGAGTGTGCACTTCCGGTTGCGCATGCGTATATTCATCCATTTTCCCTTCCGGATAAACAATTTCCAGTCAGGTGACTTCGGGACACAGTGGAGTTTGGATTTACAAATCTGATCATGTCGGATCAAGTCTGAGCTTTTTCTAGCAACAGCAAAACGACGGTCTTGAACGATCGACCCGGTAACAAATCTGAATATATAGGGCGGTGGTTTCGGTGTTACAAGGAGGCACAGTTACACAGAGGCTTCACCCTGAACCCCGATCTATGGACGACATTCGAAAAGGTGGTGCCTATTTAGTCTTGCGGATTAGCGCCACTTCTGAGCGAAATCGTGACATGCTTTATAAAGCACCAAATTCATACGCAAAGATTTCACATAGGGGTGCCCGATCTGGGTTACCTACTTTCTACGAAATCCAAGATGGCGTCCAAGTTGGCCGCCAAACATATTGATGCCAATATCTCCGCTTGTATTTGAGCTGGAATGTTACTTGAATTGTCTGTATATATGTTTTCACGTCCACGAAAATTGATATGTTGAAACTTCAATAGGTTAAAATGCCGCATCATGAAACAATTCAAGAAAATTACCGAGATGTGGTCATTTATATGTCATTTTGGTAGGTTATCGTTATATACATGACATTATAATATGCGAAATGATTTCAGCGTCATAAATTAATATTTGTCTTGACCAGGTTAGGTGATTAACCTCTAACGGGTTATCAGAACTGAATATTAAAGGGTTTAATGATTTTTCAACAGTCAATCTCATGGCACAGAGCAATTGATGTTCGCATTTTAGTAATAGTTATTTACTAAAAATGAAATGATTATAAAATTTCTGGTCGAGATATGGATCACTTACCTAACATTAACGTGTTCAGCGTCAGGAAACTAATGAAATTTCAAATATATATCGTTCTGAGGAGTAATTTTTTAAGACTATCATTATAAAACTATAGTGTTATTACAACTCGTTTTAATAAATGTAATAAAAAATCTTTGTTCAAAAATGTTTTCATGATGTTTTTATAACCCTACAAATATGATTTCCATTAAGTTTTGCCTAAGGCTTTTATGATGTTTTTGTGTGTGGACCGGGCTCAACAACCTTCTTCCCTACCTTCAACCCCAAATAATCCCGGGACTAGCTTGACAAGCTGTTCCAACTACCCTCCCTCATACCTCATCAGCATTGAACCACTCAGTGCGACAACCGGATGATCATCCACCACATTTCCATCAATTATGTACTGAACTCGACAACCTCATCAACGACCAATCCTCTTCCTACTCTCACCCAAACCCTGCTTACAGCGCCAATGTTGCCAATGCTGCCACTCCACTCCCATTGCTGGCAACGCCAATGTTGTAGTAACCGAGTTTCTGAGTGGGATGTGAATCACTTCCCTCGAACTATAACCCTGTCCACCGCATGACTCGCTGAGCTAACGGAACAAAATTCACACGCTAGCAAACCCACTGGTGAACCCGCTTTCCATGTCATGCCCATTCGGGTTATTGATTATTAACTTCACACAAAATATCCAAGATATCACTCGATCTTTGTTACTCAGATTCCGAGTCTAGTACCTTGACCTCGAAAAGTCTCACTTACACGGCGAACAACAACTCGGGAGCCCATTTCACCCATATCACAACGTTCAATGTTGTGGGCAATGTTGTTGTTTATATGGTGTTGACTGCTTTGCAGATCTTTGCACTTCTTCAAGCACAGAAGCTCAATAATATAGTTGGTCTTGGTTAGTTCCATGCAGCTTTTGGTCGCTTCAGGTAGTGTCATCCACATTGATTGAAAGGTGTCCTCCATTTTTATCCATCCGAAGTTTTTTTAGAATAGTTGTGGTCTCCAAGCTTGTTAAACAGATGCTGATCTAGTAGATATTTCAGCAAGTGTGTTAGATAAGAATATGGCATGTTGGTGAATATTTCTACATCATATTCATCATTCTTCCACCAAATACCATCCACAAATGGTTTTAAGGATTGTGAATATTCCCATAAGGATCTACAAGATTTTCGTGTCCAATATACTGACCATAAAAGTAGTTGTCCTAGACATGAAGACAAACCCCTGGGGCGGCTTCCTCTCGGAAAATGCCATTAAAATCGCGTCCTTCATATACGATGCCAATAAAATAAGGAAGAATTCTCCTAATTGATGAGGTGGCTCCCCGTGACTACCCAACTGACCGAAAAGATTCAACTGTGTCGAATTAATTCGAATGGCAGCGGCAACCCCATGATAGCCGCCAACAGTGAGGTAGCAGACGAAAAGAGTTCATCTTCGTATTCTGGATACTGTGCAGACTATTGTTATGGTCAGTACAATTGGCATAGATATTTTGATTATCCTGTTGAGAATATGTTTTGAACTGAAAACTAACTATCCAGATACCGAGCTACGAATGGCATTTGGTGAGAACACTTCAAACAATATCACATCAACCCCATAGATGGATGTCAAGAGAATACAGAAGAAACGTTCTGGCCACTTCCATGTTACAAATGCAACCCTTCAAACCAGATCAGCCGATGGCAGACCGATTCACAATAATACTGCATGATAGCAGCCCTTTACTTGACAGCACTTGAATGAACTGGCTCATTTTCAAAGGTAAAAGAATGGGGATGATGGAAACTGCCATCAACACGGGATGCTTTTATCAAGTATATGCACACTAATGAAATACTACCAGTCCAGTATTTGGTTAACTAGCGTTAGAACCCAGAAAAATGCCACGACTATAAAAATATTTTGTTAGACAAACATTCAGGACACCTGACATCTAATTTGGATGACACTACCTGAGGAGACAAAAAGTAAGCTTAACTACTAAAGTTCACCTTCAAGGCTGCAGCCCCTGTAAAAGTGCATCTGAAAATTAAGCTCGGTACTCGATATAATGAACAGCACCTTAATACTGCAGCAAGAACTGTGAACAATGTATGTGATGGGCACATGACTTGACACATTCAGGTTTGCTAACCACCTTGAATTGCGACGTGATGTGCCATTGTAATTTATCTGAAGTTTCAATATGTTGAAACCTTGTCTTCAAGTAGTAATCCATTCAAAATACAATCAGAGATATTGGCATTTGTATGTATGGCGACAATCTTAGACGCCATCTGGCATTGTGACTTGATGTGGCATTGTAATCTATCTGAAGTATCAATATATGGAATTCTTGTCTCCCAAAACATGTATATATAAATAGATACTTTATGTAATAACCCATCCTCAATAAAAGCAGAGATAATGGCATTTGTATAATTGGCGGCCATCTTGTATTGTTACGTGACGCGTCATTGTAATCAATCTGAAACATTAGTATATATGGAAACCTTGTCCCCATATCTATAGACACTTCAAGTGATAATTCTCCTCAAATACAAGCAGAGATATTGGCATTACTATGTTTGGCGGTTATCTTGGACGCCATCTTGAATTTCATGGAAAGTAGGTCACCCAGATCGGGCACCCCTATGTGACATTTTTGGGTATGATGTGTACATCAACTGTACCAAGTTTGGTGCTTTAATTGATTAATTGTGGACCAGCTGTTTACAGAGGTTGAGCGGTCAGCCCTCAAGTTTGTCTGGAAGCGTGCGATGGACGACGCACTGGCCGAAACCAATGCACAAATCATCCAGCACATCTATAAAACGGAGGACGACGAGTTTAACTCTTCGGAGCATCTCTCTTCCACAACCTACCTTGATGGCCTGACAAAACTTCACACCCATATTCTGACATTATATCTGAATGACTATTTGGAATGACCGACACGCTGCTGAAACCATCAAATAATCAAGTACATCTATAAAACGGAGGACCATTCAACAAGAACAGCGGGAGTCCGATCGCCTGTAGTGCATTGTCGACCCTATATCCAGCAGCCAAACTCCAGGAATTAAATGGACTCAAGTCCAAGATTTATTAAAAAAACAATGCATCTATACCTTACACAGAGCTGCCCGCCCTTATTTTGTACAGAAGTTTTGGTCGATATGAGTGCCTTCGTCGAAATCAACGATAGTATTCGGTAAAACTTGACATACATCGACATCCAGTTGAAATATGTGTGGGTGTTCCACATCCGGACGAAAACGGGAGAGAATCTCGTGGGAGAGTCCAAGCGGACCTTCAAGACGGGTACTAAACCTTTGTATTCGCAAATCGCGGAAGGTATGGAATTCCTCAACACGCCCTTCCAACAGTTTTAAATGTATAACGATACCGATGCTTTTATCGTGCAACGGTTCAGTCATGCGTTCAACGGACATATGCACTTAGAACGTACATCGATGTCCTCCCCAAGCTGGTCGAGGGTATTAATCGGGCCTAACGCGTCAAGGACCGAAGGAGGTGTTGAGATTGAGGACCCTGTACGGATAGGTAAAATTAACGGCAAGCTCAAGAAGCAACTGGAGCGATGAGGAATTTGTGTTCAAACGCCATGTACCTATAGAACCGCGGGTGTATGAACTGGAAGATTATCAAGCGGAACCATTGCAGGGGTTGTTGTACGACGTGGAGTTACAGACCGCTGTGAGAACAGCGCAAGACTACTACACCGTGGAACGCACCTTGGAAACTGAGTGACGTCGAATCAAGACGATGCGCCTCGTTCAGTTCACTGGTCCCGCCTAACCACAACAAATGAACTATAAAGATGCTTATTATTATTATGTAAATACACCCACAGTGGCCCCTCTAGCTGGGATGAGTGTGAGATAGAGGGCCAATAAGAAAATGTTTAACACCATGTTTGTTGATTTTGTAGTCATAGCTGGGTGTTTAGTACGTACCCACCAAAAACACAAGTCGGTTTGTGGGCTCCATCGTTAGTTGTGCATGATATCCAATGTAGTACGGAAGTATGCACCGACGCTGTGTACCGACGACTCGTTCACTCGAGTTGGCACGCAACATTTTTCGCGGTTCGGACATCGAACGTGTGCATTGTCTGTAATAGATCGGGTATAACCTGTTAAAAATCAACGTACCACTGGCACCGACACGCTAGGTCAAGTTGGTGAGCATAAGACAAGTCTCGGAACACTTTCACACGAAAAATTCCCCCAAGCCAAAATTCAAAGGTGTTACAGAAAGGTGGCTTTCTCGGTGCCATCTTAACCGGTTCCGAGCTGTGACCCCTAATTGAGATCTCTTTGGACGACAGAGGCACCTTGCGAAAAAATGATTCCCATCGAACAATGCTTGCTTCAAATCCTCCAATCACCGTACTCCATACCCCTCACAGTCATTACGTTAGACACACTCGATAAAGAGATGTCTGATTTTGGACCAATACAACTCTCTCCCTACCCTGTCAAACTCACCTTGTCGACTTTAGGACCATCCCTGCAGACCAGTCTACAAACGTGGGTATTACCACCAACCTCACAGTGGGGCGAAGACGAACTCTTAAAGACTGTACTCGCCATGTTCAAGAAAAAGGCCAACTTGGCAGGTGAAGGACAATCCTATAGTCCATGAGCCAGACCAGATATCGGTACCACCTGGGGTGGCAAATTCTCATTATGTTTTTTTGGAAGTCCTATATCCATAGATGCAAAAAAAAACTTTGAAAGCAATCCGGGACACACAGCTCAATGGTAGTAATCACCTCTTAAAAATGGACACCAGAGTCCAATCTGAGGGACCAGATTTGGGGGTAGGGGAAATTTAAAGTTGAATATCTTTACAAGTAATGGTGATATAGTGATATTTGGCCACTCGGAATGTTGGTAATCTGATCCTCTATATGTTGGTATCGGTTATATGCAAATATGTCAATTACGTAGGTCACCAGAGGTCAAAAGGTCACGAAATCTGACCCCTGTCTAAAACGTGACCATCTGTAAGAAAACTCGCTGCAGATACCATACCAATGGGACTTTCTTAACCTAAATGGGTTCAAATGGAAGCCAAGAAGGACCCAAGTGTATAATAAGTCCAAACAAGTGGAGTTTATTATTATTTAGACTGCGGCACAGAACTGTTATTGATGCATTTTCAAAAATGGTCTTTTTTATTGCGCTAAAAACGGGCAAATTTGTATGAAGTTGGACAGCTTGAAATTAGTTGTATATTTTGACAAATAACTACTCCAAATGCTAATGGTCATGTCTTAGGTCTACTCAGGGATTAGTTAAGATACATTTCGAGGAAATTAGGTCACCAGAGGTCAAGGTCAAAGATTGTCAATTATTAATTTTCTACATTTTTACTTGGGAATTTCATATTACAGTGTATTTACATTGCAACCAGTTTCAAGTATAAAGCATCAGAGCCATCGCTGGTTCACCCTGTACCCTATGGCCCGTAGGGCATATGGTACACCAGGGTGCGAGTGCACCACGTATGGGTGTCCGCAGGGATCAAAGGTCGTCCTCCGATCTTGACCTCAGATAGTCAACCTACGTCTGAGGAAAGTGAGGCAGAACCTACCTTCTGGGATCGTATTGTGAGAGCAGCTATCAATACTCATGCTGCAGCAATCGAGGACGCCGGACAGGATAACTTACAACAGGCATACACCCGAATGCGCCCCGACATCAGGAAAACAGCCATAGCGATCTATGAAAAGTATACCTTATTATTGCTTGAAAGGAAAGGCGACGCCACGCACAGGTCCATCATGAAGACTAAGCGTCACTTGGAAGAGGATATGGGGCTACCACCCACCGAGGCCCTGGAAAATGCGATCAGGAGGCGCAAACAACTCTTTCAGGACATGCTGCCTCAGTGGTATCCTGAACTGCCCGACGATGGGCTGATGGGGCCAAAATGAACTCCCAGAGTGAGTGAGTGAGTGAGTGAGTGAGTGAGTGAGTGAGTGAATGCCCAACACCCGTGAGGCGTGCCCAACGCTCGTCTTAACGCATGGACGCACTAACGATGGTGAGTGAGTGAGTAAGTAATAGCCAAAGTGGACATTTTGGGGGTTTGAAGGAAGGTGTTTGGGGTAGAAATGGACCATTCTGGGTCCGAATGCGTCGTGTGAAGTGGCATCTTGTAGCAACGCCCGCCAACGCCAAGCTCAACGCTTCAACGCCCTGGTAAATTAGCCCAAAAGCTCTGATTTTCATGGAATTGTCACTAATTCATTGGAAATGCAGTGACGCCCGTCAACGCCCGTCATTACGCCTCGGCGACATGATATAGACGGGAGAGAGAACAACAAGGAGAGAACAACATATGAGAGAACAACAACAACAAGTTTTCATATAGTTTATTCTCCCCAATTAATGTTACATCATACCCACGCTGGGGGAGCCGCGTTGGGCATGTTTGCAATTCAAGAAGACTCTTGTCCGATCAGAGGCCGCCATTTGGCGCTTCATCTGTCATATTCTCGGCTGCTCTTGTCCAATAAAAAGCCGTCCTTCGAGAAAGTTCCATCTTTGCTCGGTGTGATCTGAGCATCATCGGGCAGTTCAGGATACCACTGAGGCAGCATGTCCTGAAAGAGTTGTTTGCGCATCCTAATCGCATTTTCCAGGGCCTCGGTGGGTGGTAGCCCCATATCCTCTTCCAAGTGACGCTTGGTCTTCATGATGGACCTGTGCGTGGGGTAGCCTTTCATTTCAAGCGGTAGTAAGGTATACTGTTGATTAATCACCATGGCTGTTTTCCTGATGCAGGGACGCATTTTAGTGTATGCCGGTTGTAAGTTATCCTGTCCGGCGTCCTCGATTGCTGCAGCGTGAGTATTGATGGCTGCTCTCACAATATGATCCCAGAAGGTAGCTTCTGCCTCACTTTCCTCGGGCGTAGGCTGACTATCCGAGGTCAAGCTCTCCATATCACTAGATAGACTTTCAGCAATCTCTGTTTCGGTATCAGTCGATGGACTCTCATCAGTCTCTGTATCGGCTTCTTGTGCCTCGGAGTCTTCAATCACATGTATATTTTTCTCGTGTCGCATCATATCGTAACGTCTGGTGAACGTGCGTTCGCACTTAGAGCAAGTATAAGCCATGTGGACGGCTGAACGTCGACTGTGCGTGTTTTGGGAATACACTTGCTTTTATAGACAGTAACGCACGTCAACGCTTAGCTTAACGCTTCAACGCTCTGGTGAACTAGCTCAGCTCTGATTTTCATGGAATTGCCACCAATACATCGAAATGCAGTGACGCCCGTCAACGCCCGTCGTTACGCCTTAACGCCCGTCTCAGCGCCTTAACGAGCGATAAAGGGGATTTGGAGGACGATTGACCTCCCTGTGGACACCCATACCTGGTGCACTCGCACCCTGGTTTATCCTATGCCCTACGGGCTATACGGTACAGGGTGCACCAGGGATGTCTCTGATGCTCTGTGCTTGAAACTGATTGCAATGTAAATACATTGTAATATGAAATTACAACACATATAAAGGAAGCGGGAAGAGGTGCTGACATACTGACAGTCACATGACTTCCCAGTATAGTCTTCCGGTTAACCTATTCTAAAGCACATACCAAGGATTCTTGATATGTGTTGTATCTCAGGTACGCTTTTATTGTACCTGTTCATGTGGCAACTTGGATGATAGGGCCGCACGGCCCCTAGCACCGGCATGAGCGGTATTAGATAAAAACCCAGAGAGCTATGATGGAAATTCTCTAACAACTCGTATATTGGTAATTGGTGAGCTGTTTCGCTGTGACAAGTCCCAAGTAAAAATGTAGAAATTTAATAATTGACAATCTTCGACCTTGACCTCTGGTGACCTAATTACCTCGAAATGTAGCTTAACTAATCCCTGAATAGACCTAAGACATGGCCATTAGCATTTGGAGTAGTTATTTGTCAAAATTTGCAACTAATTTCAAGCTGTCCAACTTCACACAATTTTGCCTGTTTTTAGTGCAATAAAAAGACCATATTTGAAAATGCGTCAAGATCAGTTCTGTGCCACAGTCTGAATAATAATAAACTCCACTTGTTTAGACTTATTATAGACTTGGGTAGTTCTTGGTTTCCATTTGAACCCATTTAGGTTAAGCAAGTCCCATTGGTATGGTATCTGCAGCGAGTTCTCCTACAGGTGATCACGTTTTAGACAGGGGTCAGATTTCGTGGCCTTTTGATCTCTGGTGACCTAGATAATTAGCATATAACAGATACCAACATATAGAGGATCAGATTACCAACATTTCGAGTGGCCAAATGTCACTATATCACCATTACTTGCAAAGATATTGAACTTTATATTTTCCCTACCCCCCAAATCTGGTCCCTCAGATTGGACTCGGGTGTCCGTCTTTAAGAGGTGATTACTATCACTAAGCTGTGTGTCCCGGATTGCTTTCAAAGTTTTTTTTGCATCTAAGGATATAGGACATTCAAAAAAACATAATGAGAATTTGCCACCCCAGGTGGTACCGATTGATGAAATTTTGGGGTCTGGCTCATGGACTACTAGCATGACCTGGCATTATTATGAGGCGAATTACTCGCACAGAACCGGGTGATCCCCGGCACACACATTGCCGATTTGATGACGCATGCCACAGTCAAATCCTCAAGGATGGGAGGTTTTGACCGAAGCCTGAATGGCATGCATGTGCCCCAGGAACTGGTGGGGAACCCCCAGCTCTGGACCTGGATGCAGCCAAAAATATAGCAGTCCCTTGTAACAATATCGAGATGCGCGACACGTAGCTAGTTACTATGGAGGTCACACCGACGGAAACAAGCTCCCAAGACCTGGGACATCTATTAATAACTGTTGCTGAAGCAGCAAGGCTTTGTTGTCATGTTTTACCTCAGACTGCCCGGAAATAGCTTCGCGGAGCGGTTCTTCCGCGCATGCGGACTTATTCATTCAGGAACGCTGTACGGTCAAAATGGTGCGAAACTTGTTTTTTTCTTGATGGCCTCGACCATCGACGCCGCGTATAATTACAAGCGTCTAGTCCGTCATTCATAATCCAGCCGTCGTCCATTAGACGTTACATCGTCATCCACAAACTGAATACGAATGCGAGTGTGTAGTTTGGGCACACCAAAGCATTGGAGGAAAAATTAGCCAAGTACCCCCTTCTGGAACGCCCCTTTCAATCTCATGCGGAGTTACTGAACCTCTTTGCTTCCACGGGTCAAATAAACCAGGATGAAAGGAATATGATCTTCGGCATTGGGTACACATTGTTCTGCCTCGACCTCACTCTTACATTAGGCAACAACCATCAGTCTCATCAAGAAAGACAAGTTACGTCTGGAACTCCAGTTTGTGATACCCCTATCGAGAACCGTTAATGTAATTTGCTACGCCAAGTCTGACAGCATCATTTTGACGAAACACGTCACGTCCTGTGTTACTGCGCCACCTAACATGGACAGAATCAGATTACGGCCGTGCTGGAGACACGAACACACACGGCATTTCAAGGAGAGTGTGTCAGCTGTCTTTGCCCTAGACCACGGGTACATCACCGTGAACGTCCTCGACACAGACGCGAGGTTGACCCGGGGAACATTGGGTGGCCATGTACCTTCATGGGCGACGGCACGAAAATGTTGTTTTGGAACAGCCAAGCGTTACAAGGCCGGAGCTGCAGCGTATGTGGACAGTACTTCGTGTTTTCCCCGTGCTGTCGTTGCCAAGGTCTGACCCTACCCGCGATCACGTGTTTGAAGAGTACACTACGCTGAAGACCGAAATGTGCTGGTGTACGACTGGGCCGAAAACCATTTTAATATTTGCCCGTCTCTCGCGTGAACGTTCTCAAGTTGCTGTTGATCACTGAATAAAAAAATATTTCACCAAAATCCCTGGCTCGGGTGTATTTTGTACACTAGCTTAGGAATATTAATACGAAGTTTGTGTTTCCTTGAACGTTGAGAGTTGTAAAACAAACAACGGTTTGGTGTCCGTGTTTCATTCCATCTGGCCTTTATTCGGGAATCCGGTTTTTGAAACGACACATGGAATGTTAAATATGGAGCAACCTAGTTTGCAGTGTATACTTAGCTTGAGCGCGGTGAAGCGATATTCAATCGACGGAAAACTTACAAAAAAAAGAGACGGGGCTTTAATCATTTGAGGTCATATAGTCGTGATACTTTATATATTATAGGTCTATGGGGACCGTGGGTGTATATGGGCCTACTATATTGCATGTCTCCTTCGAATAATATTCTTCAATATATACCATACTACAGTGGATAGTATCCGGAAAGGACCGCCGTGTTTGCGCGGAGTGCCGTTTATACAAGAGGTACTCCACACAGGCGTGTAGTGTATAATGTAGAATATACTGATATTCATATTGACAGTCATGTTGAAACTACTTTCAATCCGGTCAAATGAGGTAGCGATGGCGAATTCCTTAGCTAGAGTGAACGTCGTGACGTCATCGGGTTTATTTAATTATTTAATAGCAGGCGACTCATGACCAGAAACCAAGAAAAACTCTTCAAAAGCAAGGAGTTCAGGAGCAAAATCAAGGGTATATTTATTTCATTTTAATCACTTTTAACGGAAAAAAAACACAGGATTATGTGAACGAACACACCGGGCTTTGGCTATATGGACTAGTACTAAAAGTGGAGATAAAGTAGTAATCACGAGAGATAACTCTTGCTGGACATTTCCTGGTTATCTCCTCTGACCCGGTAATGCCACTTCCGGTCAAGTGATTTCGGGGTCACAGATCACCTCCGGCTAAACGTTCACTTCCGGGTCCAATGTCACTTCCGAGTCAAATGTCACTTCCAGGCCAAAGGTTAAAGACATAGTCATATATGTAGCGAGAGAAGGGAAATCCCATAGTCATACCGGTACATGGATGCACCGTACGCATCAAGGTTGACCGTTATCGATTGAGATACGAGTTAGTACATAATAGGCAATGGTATAGGCCCAATGGGTAACCCACTCATGGACATTTGCGGTATGGGCTGTTGGTACTTGTTTTCTCTGTCTCACGTTGTCGAATAAGATGGAAGGGGTCTGGTTTCCATGGGGTGGCATTCGCTGAAAGTTCTGGCTAAGGTGAACGTTTTGAGATCGACTTCAACGACTTGACGCCATGATACAGACAGATGAGAGTGAGGAAAGATCAACACGAAGTTTCCATATAGTTTAATCTCCTCAATGTTACATGATACCCAAGCGGGGGAAGCCGCGTTGAGTATGTTTACAATTCTGGCAAACTTCTTGTCCAATCAGAAGCCGACATTTGGGGCTGCATCTGTTACATTCGTTCTTGCCTGTTAGATGTGTTCTCGGCTGCTCTTATCCAATCTTAAACCGCCATTTGGTGTTGCATCAAGCCTCGGCATGTTCGCTCTGATCCGTTTGGTCTAATCGTCGTCGGGCAGTCCAGTACACTGTTACGGCAACATGTCCTGTAACACCTGTTTCCGCATTTTGATCGCATTTTGCACGGCCTCGGTGGGTGATAGCGCTATATCCTCTTCCAAGTGACGCTTAGTCTTCATGATGGGCCTGTGCCTGGGATCGCCTTTCATTTCAAGCGGTAACAGGCTATGCTGTTCATATACCGCCAAGGCTGTTTTCCTGATGCGGAGGCGCCTTCGGATGTACGCCTTTTGGGAGTTATCCTGTCCGGTGGTCTGATCGCTGCAGCATGAGTATTGATGACTGCTATCACAATACGATCCCAAAATATAGTTTCTTCCTCATTCAGGCTTCCCTGGGACGTATCGCTGACTATCTGAGGTCAAGCTCTCCACCTCAGTAGATAGGCTCTCAGCGGTATCTCTAACGGTATCAGTCGGCGGACTAGAATCAGCTGGCATTCTCAGTAGCTGCATCCACTTTGTGCCTCGGTGTCTTCAATCCCATGTATATTCTTCTGGTGCCGTATCATATCGTAATGTCTGGTGAACGTGCGTTCGCACTCAAAGCATGTGCAGCGCGTGTTCGACTTACCCCAGGTTCCCACCCCATTCACTCTCTGTATGTATGGCTATGCATGGGAACTTCCCTTCTCTCGCTACATACATGGCGATGACCTTTGACCCGTTGACTTTTGACTCGGACGTGATCCTTGACCCATAAATCACGTGACCGGAAGTGACGTCGCCGTACCAGAGGAGATAATCAGGAAATGTCCAGCAAGAATTATCTGCCTCTGAATACTACTTTATCTCCACATTTATTACTACCGGCGAATGGAGCCAACAGGTGTCATCACATGGCTGTGTTTTGAAATGTACGCTGTGCTTGATCATATGATTATGATTTGTAAAGAACTGGCGGCAAATAAACGATATATTCACATGGTCTTTTGATCACGAACTGTCTGCCGGGATAACACCAACAATATTTTCTTTTATTATAGGAATCTGAATTAATAGAGCAGAGAAACTCATTACAATGTAAACAATTACTGTGTACATTAACATCCAGCGCTAATTACTGTTATCAGATCTTCAAACACATCACTCGTAAAAGGTTGTCAAGGGATTAGCAACACTTGTAAGCGTCCCCCATTTACCACCGTTAGGCCTACAGTATACGAATATGATCTCAGAACTAATAGTTCGTCTCTATAAATCCGTCATTTACACTCGTTGATCTTTACAGAAAGATTCTGCCAAGGTGTAACATGACAGCCTTGGATGTATGGATTTGTAGCGTTTGGCACGTTTTGAATGAGTCTTCTGTTGTACAGTGTGGATCTGCACGGCTATGATTATTGGAAAGGACTCATAATTTTATGGAGACACTTCCAGACTTAAATTGGCTGACGATTCTAGAGAATTATAAAATTAACGTGTTTGAGAAGTTAAGACGTAGATCTGGCGGTAAAGGGATTTCTGACTTTGAAGCTCCTCTTTTTACCTACCGGTACAATACAGCATAGGACTCATTGATCTCACGAAAATTAACAGACATTTTTTTGTTATTTTCATGTGTTTGTAAATAGTTTGTCAAACATGGCAAACAATTTTTTTTACAACAGCATACCATATCGCGATACAGCGTCTCATCGGTCCATACTTAATGTTAGGAAGCACGAGAGAGACGGACTTCCCACTATTAAGGCATGCCTTCTATTTGGTAAGGGGTGGGTTGGGGAGGGGTTGGCTAGTACGTTTGATAGACGTGCAGATGGTAACTTATTGAATCATACTTTTCATCAGCGGTCGAATGAAGACGACAGTTTGATAGCCGCCTCCTTTGCCTCAGCGGAGGCTTGAAGACTTTGGATACTATTATTGTTTCGCGGCAGATTGAGGCGGCGGTTTGACAGCTTTCTGTTATTCCTCATCGGAGGATTGCAGACAGTGGTTTGGAGGCCATCATTTGTACACAACATATTAAGAGACAGTAATTGGACAGAGCCTTAAATCCCATTTGTTTCATCAGCGGTAAACTGGAGACGGCAGTTTGAATGGCATCATTTTTATACAGCGGTATACAGCAGGAAGAAAGGAGAAGGCTATCAAACCGCCGTCTCAATCTGCAAAATACATGCAATGTTAGTATCCAAGGTGCCGTCTCTACCGCTGAGCAAAGCCTAATATTCAAAGCACCGTCTCCATTCCATCACTGATGAAAAAGTAGAAGTCAATATTCTTAATACGCTGTATACAAATGATGACCTCCAAACCGCCGTCTACAATCATCCGCTGAGGAAAAGGAGAAGGCTATCAAACCGCCGTCTCAATCGGTCTCTAAATTATAACACTATCCAAAGTGCCGTAACTACCTCAGAGCAAAAGTATCATATTCAAACTATCGTCTTCATTCCATATCTAATGAAAAGTATGAGACAATATGTTAACAACCTACAGACAGCCAACTTACCGTCTTCAATCCACCGCTGTACAAAAGTAGGCCTATGGTCTCCAAAGTACCGTCTCCAATCTACCGCTGCAGAAAAGTATGTACTTGTGGCGAGAAACTGAAACCAATAAATGCGATCATAAGTTGAATCCTTCACATCTTTAAGTTTCAATCTGATGGTGGAAAGTGCCGCTCTGAATAGATACGCTCTGGAGTTGTTCACTGTTCCAATGCATTCTGTCGTGTTGTCTGGGGATAAAGAGGGCATTCCCTTGAAATGATTAAGTGAAGAAGGTTTCTCTCGTGCTCGCTTACATGAAGTATAGTCCGTCTCATCAGACATAGTGGGTGACAACCCTGTTCGATGATTGCCACAGGAGGTGATCCACATAATCTTATAACCAACTGGTCTATGTTGAAATAAAATGCGCTTTACCATTTTAAACCTTTTTCTTTTACTATTTCTTACAGGGACCGTCGATGGAAATTAGAAATTTGCTTTATCAACCCCCTTACTGCGAAGTCCACGACAGCGGCTACAACGCCCACTCTCTATCGCTAAGTCACCAACAGCAACCATGCAACGCCCATTTTGTGCTACTTCTACAACCGCCGCTGGTCTCCCATGCAGACTGTACATACCGATGTCTTCTAATGGGCGGTCAAACAGACGCACTGATTGGTCAAATTCGAATGATGACGCCCTTCATTACAAGCGCTTTGGTTGGTTACTGCAGATCCAGAGCGAGGATAGCTCTTGGATATCATACTGTACATAATGGGGCTGACGTAGTTCGACTAGTATGCACGCGCACTTTCCGGGAGAGAAATCTCTCATCAATCATCAATATGGTTGTAACGTGTAGCGATTCTGCAAAGCACGGTAGGCATGCATGGGGCAGAAAACAGTTAGCTAAAATGGTCGTTGTAGCGCTTCTTTATAGCATGACACGTCCTTTCAATGGAATGGATGTCAAAACCTGTAATTACGGTTCTAACGTGTAGTGATGCTATGGAATCTGGAAGGCATATGACAGAAGGCTGTAGTTAAAATGGACATTGTAGCGATTTATCCCGGATGACTCATTGTTTTATAGAAAAAACTGCATGATTCCTGTCAGAAAATCCGGAATTTTGTAGAAAAACGACCCCATATGTTCGCCATTTTTAATATGCCCATGATCCTCTGCTCGGGGGGTTATACAAATAGGCTTAAAATGACTCAAATATGATCAACTACAAAGGCTGGGTAGGGTTGAAGTTGTAGTGAAAACCTCGTTACTCTGAACATATGTTTTTTTCTGTCCTCAAATCGTGCACCAAATGTAAATATAAGCACTAAATTCCTACGAAGTAGGCTACAGATCGCAAATTGTCCGGTAATGAGTCAGTGAGTGAGTCAGTCCATACGAATCCTTTCGTCGGCAAAATAAGGAGAACCATTGACATTAGAACCTTTATTTTTTGTATGAACGTGCATTAGGGCATTGTTACCAGCAAGTTCTGATCTGAATTAATTCTGATTAAAATTAGATTTATAATTAACACTTCAGTATATTGTTATAGATATATGTAAACTGTAGCCTTTAACGTGTATTCTATTTCACATCCAAACATTTCATCATTGACCACATCAGGCTTCAAATTCAGGTCAAATTACCCACTGATGGTGAAGTATCCTACATCAACCAATTAAGTCAGCCTGGTGCAATAACCCAGCAGAAGAAAGAAAGATGTGGTATCATCCTTCAGATTAGTCTGTGTGAGCAACAATGATAAAAGTTTACTGAGGGTGAAACAAAGCCATGACGGCTGTTTAAAGGGTCTTAATTTATTTTCTTTGGGTAGAATTTAACTAGATAAAGTAACTTTGATCATCATGCCAAGAAAACTGTGGTCCGTTTTGCTCCAGCGTTTTATCGCGTTTAATGAGTATCAGTTACCACCACAGAGTCCTGTCCAGCTAAAAATACCCTGTCATTGATCCACATTCCACTGTATGCCACATGGCCCTATTACTGAGGTTAATCTTAACGTGCATCTGGGACAATTCCACAATTGCCCGACAGCATAGGCCTACTGCATATACCCTCAAACAATCAGCGCTGTTTGCATAACTTAAATTGTTAAACCATATCATTGAAATAATATAGCAGAAAACATTGATGTGAGTTATGATATGTACACTATGACCAAAGACATGTTCATAATGTGCTAATCGGATAGTTAGGACAATCATTACTTTGCATCAGAGAGTGTGTGACTTGGATTCAAGGGTTAAGACTTTGGAGGGAAATACAATTTTGACAGCAGAAATATGACCCCGCCATTTGCTGATTAGAGCGATAAAACAGCGTAGGCTAAATGGACCCTTTTCAATGCAGTATTTCTTGGCATGGATGTGAAAATATGAGGACATACTTTGGGGGTTTTTTGTACCTCTTGAATATTGACTATATATCACACTTGGATATAATTTGAACAAAAAATTACATGTGTAAACAAAATATGTCTAAATTTCTCTTGTCATTTCAAATCTTGATCCATTTTGATTCCTCGATTAGGGGATACAGAATCACTGCCACGGAGTGTGTTGGTGTGTCACAGCAATGCAATTCCGATTCACACAACGAAGCTGAGGTGGTTTAACGTTTATCAATGAAGAAAATCACCGATCAACCGCCATAGAATATAATGTGAAACAAGAAAACCGGAATAGTACATTCATCAGATTGCCGATACCCAAAATGTGTTGTCTCATATATCTAGATAACAACATGATGTAGAGACGCTATTTATTCGTCTTTGTACCGGTTATGCTCAGGAGCATGACATAGAATCATTATTATCTTGTGCATAGAAGGTGTTGGTCTTGAGTTGAATTACCGTAAACTACATAAATGCTACCTTTCTACCATAGTACTATATATAAAAATTTGTTGTATTGTTGGGAAAATAATGTGATTCAAAAAGTTGTTTTGATCCTGGACAAGGGCACTGAAAACCATTAAAGAGATGTAAATGTATTTTCACACGTAAAGCTTGAAATCCACTGAACCTATATTATTCAATCTGTTTCCTTTAATTAAAAAATTGTAAAATTAAATCGGCGATCGTTATTTATTTTTCGAATGAAGGCGCATTAGGAGACTGTTACCAACAAGTTCTGAGCTGACCTACTTTTGATGAAAATTTCTGGTGATTTTTGATGAAAATCACTAGCGATTCTGACTTGGGCGGTGCCCATCTTAATATAGGCAAGATTTCAACTGGGGGTGTAATTTAAACAAAAACATTACATGTGTAATTATGTCAAAAAAATTCTTGTCATTTCAAATTCTGATTCCTTGATTAAGGGATACAGAATCACTGCCACGGAGTGTGTTGGTGTGCCACAGAATCACTGCCACGGAGTGTGTTGGTGTGTCACAGATTCACATCAGCACAGTAACTGGTAAACTATTCATTCAATCCCATCACTTTTGATCTTCAACAAAATATTCAATACTGTTTTAATCGAAAATTTCTGGTGATTTTTGATGAAAATCTCTGGTGATTCTGACTTGGGCTGCATGTGCCCATCTTAATATAGGAAGGATTTCAACTTGGGGCGGCGGGGGGGGGATTGCCAAGAGCTCAGTGCCTGTTGGAGTCCTAATGCCTACCTTACTTCGTAGGTCCTGTGACGCATATTCACACTGGCATTTATAAAAAATGACTGTAAATAAAAAGCTGTTTAAACACAGAGCATTAACACGAATAAGTATTTTTGGACATGTGGTTTATATTATTATATTGATGTTGATGGAAACTTTTTGCACCGGCAATTCAAGGTGGTTTGTAGGTTTTCAGAGTTGATAAGGTCCTCTCTCCTATTTTATTCTAGAAGACGGAAGATCGCAATATGAAGCGGACTGATAGTGGTAGAAAAATCTCAGTGCTTGAAGTTTGTTTTAAGCAAATAAATCCATCGAACTTCATTCACTTTGAATGAGGAAATACGTTCGAATGGTTTGCACATTTTCATATATTTTAGCCTAGTATATGAAATAAGGTCAATAAATAGACAGCATATCAACCTGGCAAACGGCAATTCCTCTAATGAATCGACCACCGTATCATAGTTCGATCACCCCGCAATTTGTGTGCGACAACTGATCGAAAGTTCCCAATAATTTGATAATCCCTCTGTCAAGTAAATGTTGTTGCTAATAAGAAAATTCGTTCCAAAACTAACACAGCTGTTCATCAAATCAAATCTTTATATAAAGTTGTTTTTTACAATGATAAAACATTAGCCGAGGGTTACTGAATATGCCGACTGTAAAACAATTTAACAGCATTAATAACAAAGTTAAAACGCATACATAATTAGTTGATATATATATGATATAAAAATATCAAGTGATAAGATAATTTGTTTCTCTACAATAAAAATCTCGGATATGAAAATACCAGATTGTATAAATTCACTTTAGGAGCTTAGCTAAGAATCTGATTACAGATGTATGAACTATTTAAAACCTATCACAGACAGTAGTAACATGTCGGAATGCGAAACCGACATTCACTAAAGATCGTACCGTATAGAGAAACTAATAAATGCTACAACAGATCATCACATAATGTGCAGTCACAGCCGAACCATTCGTTTAAGAGTGGCTTGAATTCCCTGACTGTAAAAACAGGCAGATGATTCCACAGTTTAGGCCCCTGGTAACTCAGGGAGTTATACCCGTAGGTCTTTGTTATGTACCGTCGGACATTTACAATGTTGCTATCATATAGGCAGTAGGGGCCTACTTACTATCCTTTTTTGCTCTACGATATCAGGAAGGTACTCTGGGTGAATTTTGTTTACAATTTTAAAAACTTCCAAAGCCATACATCTGGCCCGATACAATTTTATTGGTATAACATCAGCTTCGGAAAGAAGGACCCCGTAATGTTGGAATAGATATGCCCGTAGGAATAAGCGGCTACCTACACACTTATACTCCAGTACATAGGGGTAACTAGTGCCTTGTGGATACGCCATGGGGTGTTATAGGTAGGACATGGTGGGTCTGTCTACCCTGATGGTGTTACCTCCACTGTAGGGTACTGGGCGTTGAATTGGGTTATACTGATCAGTAAAATGGTGTGTGTCAGGAGTGATATTTGAAGCCACGCCCACATGTGCAGATCAGTATAAGTGAAGGAAATATTATAGATCTTGAAACCACTAGACCACTCAGCCATCCTGACAAAGCTGGCTATCATGGTTAAAATTATCCCTATATAGTGTATATGTACAGTATATACAACATGTGTGGACCAGCACTTAAGATTGGCGCCTTAGACGACTCGTTCACCCTCACAAACGCATCATGGTCAAAATTATCCTATATAGTGGAAAATATGTACAATGGTTTTACCACATAATGCGGAATCGATGCCGTGAATACCCTTACCATCGGTCTTAATTCCACATGCGATAGAGTGTAGTGGGCAGGGTATGATGAGTCTGTCTAGCCTGGCCGAGTTATTTCCCCCTGAATACTGTACATCACACCCAACCAGATTTTCCATGTATCAGATGCATCCTAGGTCGTTGGATGTTCGGTTTGAGTTGTGGCGGTGACTGGTCACCGTCATCTGTAGGCAGGTCTGGACTTGTCTGCTTGACGCTCCGTATGTTGAACTCACTCCCAATAGAATACAATGATGATCTGTATTAACTACGTTGTTGTTCTCTAACACCACACTGCTGCTCTGTAACACAACACGGACGCTATAAAGCACTACAGTGCCGCTGTATAAGACTGATGCTCTATGACACTGTGTTGCACTGTGTTGCACAGGAGTAACACAGGAGGTCTGTACATCTATGTATGACTGATGTCTGTGAAGCTATGGGCGAGTAAGGTCTGTACAAGGTGAGTGAGTGAATATGATTTACCGTCGCTTTCAACACTATTTCAGTCATATCACGACGTTTGGTTCATATTTCTTTTCACACCCGTAAACCACAAGAGGAGCGTCCTATCCCCTTCAAAGGTGAAGCCCCATTTCTTTTTCATACCCGGGAACCCCACGGGTGCCCAGTTAGTCGCTTCTTACGACAAGTTCTCTGAGGACTCGAGGCCTGTTCTTACCAAGACCTGGAGTGTGCACAACGACAACCCAGGTCAATCCCCGGGAGCCCCGAGTGGCCAGGTATATACAGCTAAGGTATGCTGAATGTGTGTAGGCCTACTGCTGTGTGAGTAAGGTATGTACCGCTATCTATTAGTAGTTTATGTACAGCTATACACCTGTAATTTCTGTAGAGATACGGATGACCAACGTTTGTACAGCTATATGTAAGTTCCGAAAAGCTACGTGAGCGTAGGATCCCTGCAGGGAGGTGTAGGTAAGGACGTCACCTGTGTAAGACTGTCGTGTGGATGAGTATTATTGTCCGAACGGCTATGTCTGAATGCGGTCAGTACTGTCATGAGTGAGTAAAGTGCAGATTGTACCGAAAGTAACCGAAAGTAACGTCATCGCAAGCAAGCACGCTCGCTTGGTGGTACATGGGCAGGAAGTGACGTCATCACAGGAGGTGACGTCATCAGCGGAAAACAGGACGTCATCACCGGAGCAACGACATCGCGGAAGCGAAGTCATCACTGGAAGTGATGTAATCGGCGGAAGTGAGATCAAAGCGCCCGGTGGTGCTTCCTGGACCGGAAGTGACGTCATCACCAGGAGTGACGTCAGCACCGGAGGTAGCGTCATAGCGCATGTCCGCTCATCTGATCGTGCCGCCAGTACCCAGGTGCACCCTGTAACCTACAAGTTATAGGGTCCAAGCGGCACCACCAGGTGATTGAATATGCGCGCGATGACGCCACTTCCACTGCTGACGTCACTTCCGACGATGGTGTCACTTCTAGTGATGACGTCGATTCCGACGATGTCGTTGCTTCGTTGATCACGTCACATTTTTCGCTGATGATGTTACCTCCGATCATGACGCCACTTCCTGTGCGTGTACCACGAGGCGACTGTGCATGTGTGCGAGGATGTCACATCCGGTCATGACGTCAATTGCCGGCCATGACGTTACTTTCGACCAAAAATAGTATTCAGGCATAGTCGTCATGACTCTAAAACTCATCCACACGACGAAGGTGTTAGTTGTCGACGAATACTTACCTGTACAGTCATATGGTTGCTTTTTAGTCACCAGACGTCGTCAATTTTTTCCCACCTCTTGCATATCGCTTCAATTTATTACCTTTATGTGGTAGGATTCTGCTGGTGGACTGTTAGTCTCCGAGGACCGCCCTCTGTACACGCCACTCGACAAATATGTGTAGGTTTATTGTTTCGGTGGGAAATTTAAGCCGTACGACGTCGGATATTACAGGTTAGTGTTTCTAGGTTTCTTGCAGTTACCAGGTTACCCCATGTTAAGGCATTTACTCCATCAGACGTCCATGATGCTCATCCATTAACCCTACCTGGCCTGGGGGGGGGCCATTATGGCCCCCCTACCAAACTTTCTGCACTATCTCCGGAACGGCGAAAAATGGAGAGCTGAAACTCCGTGACTTTATCATTTGTCTTATTGGGGTCATTTTGAGCCTATTTTCATAACCCCCCGAGCAAAGGATCATGGGTAAATTCAAGATGGCGGCCACGTGGTGTACCAGAAAAGTGATTTTTTGTCATATTTCTTCAAAATTTCTGCTTTTCCGCAATGAAAAGTGGGCAAAAACTATTTTATTTCATATCACATTAATATTTGCTAATTTTTCATGCAGTTTTTGTGGAGAAATTGCAAAAATAAAAAATTCGCAAAATCTGACCAAAAAATGCCGTTTTTCAAAATGGCGTCACTCTGACGTCATCAAAGCGGCCATCTTGGAATTTTTTACATTTTCTGGTAGAGCTTGACCCAAGGGCATAGTGTAATAAGTTTCAGCCCCCTAGCTCAAGGGGTAAGAAAAATAATTAGGGGGGGCCATTTCGGCCCCCCCCCAGGCCTGGACAGGTCCCAAAAAGCCCAGGCCAGATAGGGTTAACATCAGATGAGTTGTTTGAGCTGATCTGTCATCACAGCTCCCGAGCTTGCGTATCTAATTCCGCTTATGCTGGTGCTAGGGGCCGTGTGGATACTTCATAGTCTCCACATGAACAGCTGCAAAAGATACGGACGAGATACCAAGGCTACGTCCGAGAATCCACCGTATTCTCCGGTCTGAATGTTAGGTGTCGACGAATACTTCCGTTTAGAGTAGCCTTTTAGTCACCAGACGTCGTCAATTTTTCCCACCTCTTGCATATCGCTCCAATTCATATAGGTGTATGTACACATAGCCGCAGGTATCCTACGCACACATAGCGTTTCGGGACTTACTCTCATATAGTACATACCTTACTCATCCGTATCTCTACAGGCATTTAGAGGTTTATAGCTGTACAGCAACTGCAAACAGATAGCGATACATACCTCACACAGCAGTAGGCAATACATTCACCATACATGTACTTAACTGTACAGACCGTAATCACCCATAGCTAGACATACATCACTCATACATAGCTGTACAGACCTTCTGTAGTGTTACTAAGCATCACTCTAGTGTCATAGAGCGTCAATGCGATGTTATATGGCAACGATTCAGTGTTATAGAGTGACACTCTAGTGCTTTCTGTAGCGTTACTAAGCATCACTGTGTCATAGAGCGTCAATGCGAGGTTATATGGCACCGATTCAGTGTTATATAGCGACACTCTAGTGATTTATCGCGTCTGTGTTGTATTACAGAGCAGCAGTGTGTTCTTAGAGAACACCAATGTAGTTAATACAGAGCATCAGTGTAGTGTATTGAGAGTGAGTTCAGCAAACGAAACGTCAAGCACAGAAAAGTTCACACCTGTCTACTGATGACGATAATCAGTGACCACCACAACTCACACTCAACATCCAACGGACAAGGATGAGACTGATACATGCACAATATCATAAGAGAATTGCAAACACCCAATGCGGCTCTCTCAGGTTGGGTGTGATCCAAGGGAGGGGGGGGGGTGAGTAATTCTGCCAGGCTAGACCAACCCATCATGGATAATGTTGACCATTTGTCAGGATGCCGAATGGTCTTAGGCGCCAGTCGTAAGGGCTGGTCCGCACATTTGGGGACGTGGGTTCGATTCCTACTCCTGACACGCACCGTTCTCTTATAGCGGAACATGTTGCGAATATTACATTACAAGCGCCTGGTCCGTCATTCGGAATAAAAGCCGTCGTCCATTAAAGAATATCCGCGTCCATAATCCAAAAACCTATTCCATGTTCCATATAACAGCATTAGCATCAAATTCAAAAAGACAATCATAGTATACATAAACATAGGCTAGTTTCCTGCAAGAGAGAAGACTTCAAGAGGTCAGCAGTTTTCACTGATGCCGGCAAGACATCATGATATTCCAAAAATATCAAATTCGTATCGCTGATCAGCATTTTAATCAGTATGTCAAGTCGTCATCTAGAAAATGATGTATCTCAGTCACGCTTTGATTGTGAATGTTCATATGAGCACCATGAGAATCTTGAGATACATGGATTCACACGGCCCCTAGCCCCGGGTTAACCGGAATTAGACACAAGACATAACGCCATAGATCTCGCACGTGTTTTTGCTATCAGCATGCGATATGTATCGCCAAATTTGAGAAACTTTGAGTGGAGGGGCTTGTTGCTATAGCTCTGTTTTATAAGTTTCTGCAATAATGATTTGTGACGTTGATTAAAATCGTTATATTTAACATAGGACCTAGCAAATGCTACTAGGCGAGATATACGTCATATGCAGGTCCCACTGGAATATTACTGTCCAGAAACCGTTGCACGTGTGTACAATTATACGGGGATAATTCTTATCACTATAGCCAGCTTTATCAGGATGGCTGAGTGGTCTAAGGCGCCAATCTCAAGATCCATGATGCTTCCTTCACTAGGAGTATGGGCATACTGATCTGCACATGCGGGCGTGGGTTCGAGTCCCACTCCTGACAGCCACCATTGTACTGATCACTATAACCAAATTCAACGCTCAATGCTGGAGGTAACACTACCAGGGTAGACAGACCCACCATGTCCTACCCGGAACACCCTATGGCGTATCCACATGACACTTGTTACCCATATGGACTAGTGTATAGTGGTGTAGGTAACCGCTTAGTCCCACGTCCGTACCTAATACAACCTTTGCGATTTGTCCACTGCAGATGACGTCATTTCTATCAATAAGATTCTCTCCTTACACCCCACAGGCGTTTCCAATTGCCACATACCACTAATTATCCCTATGGACTAGCGTATAAAGGTGTACTTTTTATCCTTCTGAGTGTGCATATCTGCCCGTATCTTCGCTTTTCTTGCTACTCTCGACTACTCATGCGAACCATGACGTCAAAGTCTGAGGTAAAGCTCTCTTTCTGTTTCGATATCATTATCTGCCTCAGTGGGTTCATCAGGTTTTAGCCACTTTGCATGTATATTCCTCTGGTGCCGCATCATATCGTAGTGTCCGTGAAAGGTGCGTCCAAACTCAAGGCAACGATAAGCTATGTTGAGGGGTTGAACGTCGACTATGCTCGTCTAACGGTTAGGGCTGCTTTTATAGACGCTCCTTGACGGGCGTCGCCGAGTATTGTCTGGCGTCAATGCCTTTTTCGGTCAGCTGTGATTCCCCTATATTAGTCAACATGGATAGTGCTCATGGTGACATGGGAAGAATAGTCTCGTGTGTTTATAGTGCGATGCTTTTGATCTTAATGATACGTTCAACCAGGTGTTCCTTTTGGGCCATACACCGTTGTCCAGCTCATGCCTATGGTTTTCAACATCAACGCTGTTCTTTTGCTTTCTATATGGACCGGGTTCCTGTGCAGCAATTTCATATGGGTCAAGGTCAAGAAGTCGACATACTACCGACGTAGAGCCCGTCGCAGCCTGGGTGTCAATGTGTTATGGGCTAAAATCGCGGTTTTCTCCCTTGAATATCCTTTGTGGAGAAACTTGTTTTCTGTGGCCTCCAACGTCTCCGCAATCTCGGCGTCCATGCTTTCTTTGAACAAATCCCTTCATAGCCTTGTGTCTACATTGTGTTCATTCCCTTGTATGAGTTGGGTTGGCCTTTTACGGTTGCAGAGTAATTCTGAGCTGGTGGAATGGGTAGAGTTACAAGCGTCTAGTCCGTCATTCATAATCCAGCCGTCGTCCATTAGAGAATATCCGCGTCCATAATCCAAAGACCTATTCCATTTCCATATAACAGTATTAGCACCAAATTCAAAAAGACAAAAGTATACATAAACATAGGCTTGTTTCCTGCAAGAGAGAAGCGGTCATCAATTTTCAATGAT
>JAVTVY010013171.1:0-50295 GCA_036873755.1 Hanleya hanleyi | reverse complement strand
ACCAACTTTATCTGGATAAAGAATACTTGTCAGTGATAGTGATGTTATGTAAAGAACACCATATGTCGTGCTGTCATCCCTGAAAACGATTGACCGCTTCTTTTTGCATGAAACAGTCTGCAACCTGCCTACATATGAACCTATGTAGTTCAAGATCCTCGTGGTGTTCATATGAACAGTCACAATCAAAGCGTGACAGAGATACATCATACTCTAGATAACATATAACTATATCATATGGATTAAAAGTACTGATCAGCGATACGGATCTTATATTTTTGGAACATCATGATGGCATGCTGCATGGCATCATTGAAAACTGTTGACCGTTTCTGTCTTGCAGGAAATTAGCCTAGTTTTATGTATACTATGATTTATCCTTTTAATTCTGTGCTAATGTTATTATATGAATTAGGTCTTTGGATTATGGACGCGGAAATTCTTTATATTGAATGACGGACTAGACGCTTGTATAAGGTGTTGAGAGCTATTATTGTCCAAAATATTTTCTGTGAATGTTTGTCAGGACGTAGGAGGGGATAAAATTTAATCTGTCACTCTTTAATATGGGCGGAAATACAGTCTCGGCCATAATGGTTGGTGTATTTGTAAAAAATTCGCTACTTTGACTGAACAGTGTACTTCTGAGGAATCCGATTGACTTCTGAATATTCCTTTCGACGGTTCGTGAATCTCCGAAGTATTACCCGTTTCCTTGAGCTTTGTTCGACATTTTGTGCGTTTTGGAATTCGAATAGTTTGCAATTTCAGTTGAATTACTAATAATCTATGCAAATTCTTGGGAACGAAAAGGCGATTTAAAAAATGTTTACGACCACATCGTAGTTATTTAATGTTTCTTTATATGCGGGCCTTTTGCCCTGAAAGTCACTTGTTGTCGTAAAACGCCACGGCATTCTTGTCGCAAGGTTTTGTAACCCATGATTGAAGAAGATGAATCATTCTTTCACAAAAGGAGCTTCTAATTGCTTTAGGAGAATAGTGTTAACATCCTATACGGTTAGGCTGGTCAGATATGTGTTCCCTGATGTTTGAATCAGGGGATTTAGGAGGCTGGGATCGGTCATCAGAACTGGTGCCTGAGTTCAATTTAACACAACATGTCGCCGTCGACATCTCGTGTCTAACACGTATTGGCATTTTTGGCAGGTGGTCAGTGGTTTTAGCATGTTGTTGTTGTGGAGCTCCGGTTTTCTTCTCCAAAGAGAGGTATGACAGTATAAGCTCGACGTATTGTACGTGCCATGACGGTGGAGAGTCAACCGTAAGAAGGAAAGACAGTTGCCATAAGAGTTGGTTGTTTCGAAGTGCCGATCACAATATAGTTCTCCTGATAATCTTACCTTAACTCTCAACAAAATAAGGCTGAGGCGCGTTTCAGGCATACATACGGGAGGAACATGATTTTGAGTTAGGGCGCAGTTTGCGGACCAGTATGCAAGATAGAAAATTAATACACAAACAGTCCCATTTTGGGAAATTTCCTTTAATCCAATATTTAAAAACCATAGCCCATCTTCCAAGCTCCTTAGATTTCAAGTACACGGAACGCTTGTGACAGGCGATGGGTCGTGTATTTGCGACAAGGGGTGTTCACGTTATACATTTGAATCGACTGGAAGCTCCGTGTCTGAATAAATGACAATAGTCCCATTTCTTCCCTACAAAACCTGTTGACCGATGCCCCTTCCACCCTTCATGAGTAGCATGTCATGCCTCTTTACGCCAACAAGTGACGTTCGATGTGGAAACGCTACTTATTAATGCATGTCGACAAACTACAATGTTACAAGTATTTTTAAATTCGAAAAGATTTTCGGAATTAAATCGCTGTTCATTCGTTTCCAGGAATTTGCACAGGTTAAAGATAGTTTATCTGAAATGGTTCACTATTCGAATTCCAAGACAGGTAGATTGTCAACCTGAGCTCAGCAAAAGAGGTTAACCTTCGGAGTTTCACGAACCGTCGAAAGAAATACTCAATTACAAGCGTTTGATCCGTCATTCATAATTCAGCCGTCGTCCATTAGAGAATATCCGCGTCCATAATCCAAAGACCTATTCCATATTCCATACAACAGTATTAGCACCAAATTCAAAAAGACAATCATAGTATACATAAACATAGGCTTGTTTCCTGCAAGAGAGAAGCGGTCAACAGTTTTCAATGATGCCGGCAAGACATCATGATGTTCCAAAAATATCAAATCCGTATCGCTGATCAGTATTCTTAATCTGATTCGACACAACTACACAGCTATGACAAATTTTCGAATTGTTTACCAACGATTGTGGCCGAGACTTTGCTTACATTTGCGGTCATGCACTCCCTAAAAGCATGTAGTTTTCATCAATGGTTGGATCACGGTATGGTTGTCCTCACGAAGAGACAGATTTCTCGTGTTGGTATTCTAGATCTTGGATTATTGATTACGTTGTCTACGACTGCATACGTTTTGCAGTATCAGGGACCCACGCGTCGTAAATCATTGGCGGTTTTTATTTTTGAGTGGTGAATGAATATGTGTCTCGTTATTTTATGAGCACTAAATGAATATATATCTCGTTATCTCAAATTATTCAGTATAGTCGTAATAGAAGACCGTATACATGCAAATTATTGATATTCTTCTATTGCGATGATGTACGCAATGACGGTGATGTCCCTCCGTTACTCATTATGCAATAAACAAGGTCGGACTATGATAACATATTGACATATATGAGTAATAAGCCAGTAATGTATTTCGGGATATCCTCATTCTTTGCAGGCTATTTTCGGCTGACATTTCTGCTATGTTTGAACGCTGTTGTCAACAAGTTTAGTTGGAAATGTGAAACGGATCTTTGTGCAATAACAACTTGACATAGTATAGCGAGGCTTCCGCTGTCGAGATATGAACATTATACTGCCTAGTAAATTCAGAACGTTGTATAAGCTGGAAAGCTGGCAAGCATAGGGACTAGGCAAAACACATGATGCAGGGCAATATATCAAACTCGATAACGCAACACGCCAATACTATATGGCATGACCTGTGTTGACGCTGCTTGAATCTCCGGGTATGAGCAGGGTTCAAGCTACTTGAAGTATATCCCGGTATAAATATTATTTTCATGGAAAGGATAATATATCAAGATATTCAATTATTGATAATTTCTAATCGCAAAGAACAATATACATTACGGGGATACGAAGCTTTCCTGATAAATATTACAGAACGTATAATGCCATTGAGTAATTATATAATATTTTCTTGTCCAATCATTTGTTGGCAAACACTATGTTGGTAAAACACAGATTCTATCATGCATTCGTGGGAAATTTGTATTTATTAAGTTTGTAAAGATTTGATTGATAAGATCTACGAGTTTTGTAATGCTGTTTGAGTTCCGTGCTAGACCTACATCTAAAGTGACTTGAGTGCATTCTTCATTCACATGTTGCAATCGGGAGATAACACCTGTTCGGAGGTTCATCCGTTGAAATTTTGCAGGTTACCAATCACACTGGTTCATGTTGTTTCCTATTAAAATTTGGAAAGATGGGTTTGATATGTTTGAGAGTCATTTATTATAGCAACATTTTAAACTAAATAACACACCATGTCTGGTCCATACAGGGATAATGGTCAGTCACCGGAACTGTTCGCCGGAAGTCAAGTCCCAATTATAATCTTGGACCCCAAAAATCCAATGGTGGGTTGTGACATATAAATATGTAAACCTATTCAGATTCCATTTCCATTTTTGAGGTAAAACTAGTAATATACCACCATATAAATGTGCAAATATACAGGTCATGCATCAAATATTTCCAAAGTTACCGATGGTCACCTTAAAGTGCTTTTTTTCTTGATATTTAAACCCTTGAGCATTTAGGCCCGTAAAAAAATATTGTAATATTTTACCCCAAAATAATATTTAATTATTTCTGTTCTGGATATTTTCTTGTACAGTTACTGACGTTTACTATAATGCACAGAACTCAACCTTCACATAATCGAAATAAAGATTATTATCACAAACCTACTATCTCCATTACAGAGTCAAATTTTGCGGCTAATTTGTATCATATGTCCAGTCAGATATCGATGAATGGAGTTGCATGGAGTCATTTGACAAACTACAGTGTATGTATATGTTACTCTAATTTATTGTGTGAGCCTATTGGCGAGAACGACCTCCGATGTGGAGGTGGCGTCGTCAAACGGAATGCTAGAATAATTGTTATCTAGCTAACAATAACTGTACTGCCGCACAAAATTAAGGCTCGAAAACGTTCTATTCAGCCTGGAGAAGTGGAAAATTGTCTGAAAAGAGGCATTTATCTTTAATGCTGTGCCTCTAAACGCGTCATAAATGACCCACCGTACCAAGTACCTTGGCCTCTCCGCTCAAACATATGATAAATTTAGCGTGCATTCCCCACCATGTTTTCGAGATAAGACTACCCTATATATGGTCCTCCCGCCCGACACTTTTACGGCAAATTTTGAAGGTGGTCAATAACACTGGCCCAGATTTTATTCCTATTAAAATTTGAAAGATGATTTTGATACTTTTGAGAATCAGATATTAATTAATCAATAATATTTTAGATACATCGCAAACCATTTCTGGTCCCAAATACTACCGTGGTTTACACGTTCTCATGTTTTGCGTTTCCTAACTTGAAAAATCATTTCATATGTCTATATGCTCAGTGGCGGGCTATACACCGTACCAAATATCATTCCTTCACTAAAAAATGCAAGTTGCGCACATTGCAACACCGAGGTACAGTCCACGGGTGTAGCACATATTGGTCGTCATAGCTCAGTCGGCAGAGCATCGGCGCGATAAGCCGGGATCGTGGGTTCGAATCCGACGACCAATTTATTCTTTCTTTCTCAAAATTCTAATTCCGCTCAGCACAGCGTTAGGAATCATTTAATCCTATCTGGTCTTAGATTTTGGACTTGTCCTGGCCTGGGGAGGGCCATTTCGGCCTCCCTAAATATTTTTCTTAACCCTTGAGCTAAGAGGCTGAAACTTACCACACTTACCACACTAAGGCTCTACCAAACTTGTAAAACAATCCAAGATGGCCACTCTCATGACGCCACAGTGACTTCGTTTAAAAACAAAAGGCATTTTTTGGTCATAATATTTTTATTCAAGGATATCTTCGCAATGAGAAATTTTAAAGAAAAATGACGAAAACATCGCTTTTCAGGTACCCCACATGGCCACCATTTTGGATTAATTCCTGATCCTCTACAAAGTCATGGGGTATCAGTTTTCCATTTTTTCTTCTTCTTTTTTTGTCGTTCTGGAGATAGAGAAGAAAGTTTGGTAAGGGGCATATTAGTCTGGGCGCCCTGGCCATGGCCTGATAGGGTTAAACGTCATGTGTCCAAATGAACAATTGCAATCAAATCACGATTGGTTGAGATACACATGCACCTTATACTGTGGAGCCGACTCAGAACTTCATAACGAACATTTGTCAGTGACAAGGATTTTATATACAGAACACTATACTATTGAAACGTGTTGCCGCTTCTGTCTTGCTGGAAACCGTCTTATGTTCATTTTGTACATGCTTTTCAATTTGGTCATGAAGTACGAAAGACGTCTTTGGGCCAATGACGCGGAAATTCTATTGTGGACGACGGCTGAATATTAAAGGTCGGATCTGAAACCTGTCCTTGTATTCGTACGGCGTCGAAAAATATCGCCTTGTCATTGTCAAGCAAGGCAATGGAATGTAATATACAATAGATATTAATTTTCTTGGTAAATTACGTGCAATGTTACACGTGAGTAGTAAATTACAATCAAAGGAATGCCAGATGTAACATACATACGATAGTTGTTGATGTCTCTTTTGAGGTATAACAGGTTTCTTAGTTTTTGTAAGTATAAAGTTTGTATGCATGTTTTAATCCTAACGACTTGATTGGCTGCTTCTTCCACCAATGAGATTGGCCGCTGTAAAAGTATGTGGGTTTCCACGCCATTGTAATCTACATATTACTCGTTATACTACTTCTGAGTTGAAGTTAATGATGGGCACGACAAGAATGGGAGCACTTTTATCTATTTTTGACAATAGATTTCACTGATTGATGTCAAGTACTTACATTTATCACACGCAAAGGATGTAAATCTTTCGCGATCTAACTCACAGCGCACTGTCAGATAGACTAATGAATTTTTGCATATTTCTAACGTGGATAATTGATAAAGCATTACTATTAACTACCTTCTATATATAGTAGGCGTATTATCGATTATTTGCTTCACTTTGATTGATTCAAGTAATCTGTGACCTTGAAACTGAGAACTTCTTCATCATTGAGATGCGTCACACATGTAGCACCAATATTTGATGAAGTTCTATGAGAGATTCATTGAATGCACGGACACCTTTAAGTAAAGATATCGGTACTATTTTCTATCCCTTAATTCTATACACGTTCTACGATATTATGATAATATCATGGATTAAAGTGAGGCAACTAAGTCAAATTTCCTATTATCTACCACTTAATTGTATAGTAACTCGAACATATTTAGCGGGTACTATAATGTTAAAAGTTGTATTTCATTTCAATTTATCAAAATGGATTTCAAACGCTTCTGTGTTTCTTTGTCCCGTCTCTGATTGTCTGCCGGCAGTATGGGAGTGCATGGTTACCAGTACGCAGAATTCTTTCAATTCCTCATTTTTATTCGCCCGTCATTAGACGAGATCGTATAAAGTGATAGGAACTTCTGTCCGTATATCTAAGTTATATGGAGAGTCCATGGTGTAGAATTTGTACCAAAGTTCGGATATAATTTACCAGTGGGACAAAGAAGAACCATATTCATTGTGAGGTCAAAAAGTCATGGTCAAGTTCATTGTGGCCGAAAAAATCATGAAATCTCTGAAAATAGTTATCAATATTCGTGGTGTATGTTCACGGTTGTGGATTTTGATCAATTTTCTGGAAAAGAATGCACAAAAATAGCCTATTGCGTTCGATATATGTGTGTTAACCGCTAATCGTTGTCTGTGCAATATCTCCAGGTCCAGATATCAGATTGGTACCAAACTTTGGGTTTAATTTTCCTATGAGTGGTTTACAAGAATCATAAGCCTATTCATTATGATGTCAAAAGGTCAAGGTCACAAACGCCCGGAACTCCAGGAAATAATTACAAATAATCTACTTGCTATTATTCACGACTGCGGAATGTGACCAAACTGGTATACCTCCATCCCATGAGGCCTCATGTTTTGAGATGTAATTTTTTCACCCGTCTGGATGTCAATTGCAATAACTTCATGGTTTATGGGCTGTGGATTGTGACCAAATTTTGGCCATACCTTAACCTTGGATGGAAGAAACAATTTTTTTGCTTATATGAGGTCAAAGGGCAAGGCTCTTGTCAACTATGTCCTCATCCTCAATTTACTGCTCTCAACCGTTTACCCTATGTTGAGGCTTTCACGCCATCCGACGCCATTAATGCTCATCCATTAACATCAGAAGAGTAACTTATTTGAGCTCATCTGTTATCACAGCTGATTACCTAACGTATCTAATTCCGCTTAAGCCGGTGCTAGAGCCGTGTGGTTACTTCGTAGTTTCCACATGAACCTCTGCAATAAAAGTGCGGCCGAGATACGAAGGTTACGTCTTGGAATCCTCCGTATTCCAGCCTGAATGTTAGCTGACCAGGCAGGATTTCTTGTGTTGTCATATGGTTGCATTCTACTCGTCAGACGTTGACAATGTTCCCACCTCTTACATATGCCACCAATTCACCAGTTGACACTAACGAGATATCTATTTTCTGAGTTTAACTCAGGTGGCATGAGGTACCGAATGATGCGTTCCTGTAGAGTGATACGGTTGCTTTTTAGTCGTCAAACGTCGTTTAATTTGTTCCACCTGTTGCATATCGCTCTAATTCATGAACTGGGGAGGGAGGGAATTTGGCTTAATGTCACACTCAAGTTTGTTTCACTCATATGGTGACAGTCAGTTTGGTTGATGGAGGAAGCCGGAGTGCCCGGAGAGAACCACCGCCCTTCGGCAAGTAACTGACAAACTTTCACACATGGACCAGCTGGGCTCGAACCCGTGCCGGTTCAGCGGTGTGAGGCTAGCGGTCACCAGCGAAGCGCCTTAGACCACTCGGCCACCGAACTGTATATGGTAGAATTCTGCTGGTGGAGGCCAGCCCTCAGTACATGTCATTCGACAAATATATGTAGGTTTGTTTTGGTGGGTAATTTAAGCCGGACGATGCCAAGCATTGCAGGTTAGGTTTTCTGGATATTCTTGCATTTACCGAGTTTACCCCATGTTGAGGAGTTTACTCCATCAGACGTCCACGATGTTCATCCATTAACATCAGATGAGTTATTTCCTTGAGCTGATCTGACATCTCCCGAGCTAGCGTATCTAATTCCGCTCAAGCCAATGCTAGGGGCCGTGTGGATACTTCATAATCTCCACATAAACAGCTGCAATAATACGCGGCTGATATACTAAGGCTACGTCGGGGAATCCACCGTATTCTCGGGTCTGGATGTGAGGTGCCGAGGGATGTTTTCCTGTGGAGTCATATGGTTGGTTTTTAGTGGCCAGACGTCGTCAATTTTTTCGACCTCTTGCATATTGCTCCAATTTATTACCTGTATAAGGTAGGATACCCGCCCTCTGTACATGTCATTGAGCAAATAAATGTGGATTTATTGTTTTGGTGGGACATTTAAGCCGTACGACGTCGGGCATTTGCAGGTTAGTGTTTCTGGGTATTTATGTGTTTACAAGGTTTATTCCATGTTGAGGCCTTTACTCCATCAGACGTCCACGATGCTCATGCATTAGAATCAGATGAGTTATTTGCTTGCGCTGATCTATCGTCACAGCTTCCAATCCAGCGTATCTAATTCCGCTTAAGCTGGTTCTCGGGGCCGCGTGGATACATCATATTCTCCACATGAATATCTGCAATAAAAACGCGGCTGGGATTCTTGGGCTACGTCCGAGAATCCACCATATACTCGGATCTGAATGTGCGGTGCCGAGGGATGCTTTCCTGTAGAGTCATATGGTTGCTTTTTAGTCGCCTGACGTTGTAAATTTGTCCTACCTCTTGCATGTCGCTCCAATTTATTACCGGTATATGATAGGATTCTGCTGCTGGATTGTTAGTCCCCGAGGCCCGCCATCTGAACATGTCATTCGACAAGTATATGTAGATTAATATATGTAGTTTTATTGTTTTGATGGTAAATTGAATCCGTACGACGCCGGACATTGCTGGTTAGCTTATCTGGGTATTCTTGCACTTGCCAGGTTTTCCCCATGCTGAGGCTTTACTCCATCAGACGTCCACGATACTCATCCATTACAATCAGATGAGTTATTTATTGAGCTGATCTGTCATCACAACTCCCAAGCTAGCGTATCTAATTCCGCTTAAACCTGTGCTAGGGGACGTGTAGATACTTCATAGTCTCCACATGAACATCTACAATAAAAGCGCGGCTGAGATACTTAGACTATGACCGAGAATCCACCGTATCATCGGGTCTGAATTTGAGGTGCCGATGGAGTCATGATGACAGCAAACAACGTGATATTCTATCCGAAAATACATTGACAAGTATTTAAATCCAAATGAGAACAGAATTCGGAATGTTTCAACCATAGGAAAACTAAATCAAACGCCTACACATGCAAAGTGTTGACGTCAAGTATATATAAATATATACTATACTGTGTCACCTGTGTACTACTGCTACCATTATTATTGTGCATCCGGCTTTCATAGAAGATTGTCAAGGACACCTGTCAACTGAATATACCTACATGAATACACCCGAATATATTCATATTAGCATTGTGACACAGCAAATTGAACAACCAAGGCCAGAACTCCTTTGTTTATTTAATACGAAGTTTTGCTCATTGACGTGTTTACATGTATCACAGCGAGTGGTTTATCTCGGTAAACAGTGTTCAAACGATTCAATGTTAAAAGTGCCACAAAAATGACACAAAAAGCAATTCAACAATGACAATATAGAACGCAGAACCATTTATTCATCATTAAAAATATAGAACATGTACAAACTATCCATCCGTATCAATACAGTGCCAGCTATGAACCCTTTAATATTGAAAACTGTCCCACATGTGCATCATTCAGAACTCATCAACATTTATGAGCATTCTTGGCTTTGTCTCATTCACAGCTGGCTGATAGGTAGCATTTTAATATTATTATTTTTAGCCGAACTTTACTATTGTGGTCAACGATGCGGAATTACAAGTTGACAAGTCCTGGATATGTGTCTCCGCCATTATGAGTATTGTATTTTACACAGTGTCACCAAGTGACCATTGACAATATATGAGACGGTACCATCTATTCACCCGTATCGATGTATATAACCTTCTCCCATTCATATCCATCATATTACTGAGCACAATGCCATTTATATACTATTAGGCCCAATTATATGCAACGTAACCATTCCATGCCTCATTATTACTCATGAATCACAGTGTCATTTATTCACAATTACCGAAACAACAAAGCTACAATAAAAGCGCGACTGATATGCCAAGGTTACGTCTTAGAAGCCTCCGTATTCTAGTTTTTATGTGGGGTGCCGAGGGTGGTTTTCCTGTGACGTCATATGGTTGCTGTTTAGTCGCCAGTCATCGTCAATTTTCTCACCTCTTACACATTTGACTAATTGGGGTACTGCACGTCGGACGCTGTCCATCTGCTCATCTCTGGTTTCTCTTTAACAGATTATCTCAAGAATGATTATTTCCAGAAAGGTCAAACCTACATCGTACATAAACATGGTCACGTAACAGAAGCCTGTTGAAAATCATTGAGATTGACCAATATTGTCTGTGTCACAGGTCAACTGATTTCAAAAATTGCTTGTCACCACCATATCTCAATGCAGACGCACATCTGGTCATGGCTTTAATACTAAAATTGGTGTTGGGGTGCTGCTATCATGTACGTACGTCCGTCTGTGTGTTTTCTTGTTACAACCATATCTCAAGAATGAATGTGCCCATTCAAACCAAACGTTGTTCACGTGGTTCGGAAACATAAAACATATTGAAAATGTTTCAGGAGGTGAAAATTGGTTGATTTTTTATCTGTTACATTTTTGAAGAATGATAAGGCCATGGCTTACTGAAGTTACCAGGTACTCATCTGGTCATGGTCAACTGCTACAATTGACTTCAAGGTATTCTCATTTATGTTCAGTCGTGCGTGCGTCCGTGTTCTTGTTACCAACAGATCTTAAGAATGACCATGCCTAGGAACCTCAAACTTCGATCACACATGCATGTTATTACCGAAAAGAAGCTTAACGTAAATCAGTATCATCAACTGCTTATTGCCATCAATTGTTTGTTCTTTGATCTTAAATACACCAAACCCAGAATAGTTTTCAGAACGTTGCACGGTTCGTGTTTCCGACTGGCTGGGTAAATTACGCCGCCTGTTTAGGGTGAGAATTTTCCTGATTCGTTAAAAAGCAGTAGATAATAGGCTTTACTCTTGTTTAGGGTTATCCGCCCAAGAGTTTTATCAGGGGTTCGTTTCGTACCAACCCAGGCATAATGTGGGTCACAGTATCCATACAAATAGGAAATATCCCGGTCATACCCTTATGAAAAAATATCGTATACTATACTTTACTCTAGTATAATTAAGAAATGAATGTTAGTTTTTTGTCCTCTAAATGCTCAGATAATGGATGGTAACACGGAATTGCCTATTGTTTGGAACGAAACCGCATTACTTACATTAATTACTATAGTATTATTACTAAAGTACTCCACTATACTACGACATAGTTTGCCATCGTATAATGATGTATACTTTAGTGCAGTACTTCACTAAAGCGCTAGACTATACCACAAAAGATCCGAAGAAATAATGTAGTATTTTTTTACCATAGCACTTATATTACACTATAGCACTTGTATTATATTACACTAGCACTGTTATTATATTACACTATAACACTTTTATTACATTACACTATAGCACTTTTATTATGTTACATTATAGCACTGTTGTTATATTACACTATAGCACTTTCATTATATTACATTATAGCGCTTTTATTATATTACACTATAGCACTTTTATTATGTTACACTATAGCACTTTTATTATATCACACTATAGCATTATTTCCTAAGGCACTGGGCTCATTATCTTCCCGAACCCTTACAGACAATTGCCAAAGACACAGGCAAGTTTTGTGAAAATTACAAAACACAACGCTACAACGATATCTATTCAGTGCAGCGTATCGTCCATCAATAATTATGAATGCATTGCCATTTATTTGACTCCGTAATCGTTCGTTGTCCCCTGGTCATTATCGTTGAAAGTGGACCCGCATTTGCTTATTGAACCGTACGGTAAAACGAGTTAAAGATAAAACAGCGATTATCGTTTTCGACATCTGAAATCTTCTGCAGTGTGATAACCTCCTCGGATAAGAACAACGTTGTACTTTTAGATTAATTAAATTGTCAACAAGGCCTAAATGTAAGCATCTACAATTAAACGTTTAAGTGAAGGTACGGTTGAAGTAAGCGCGTTATCTGGTCAAGATATATTCAAAGTGATAAATCAAACCCTTGTTTTTGCTAACAGACTAATCAAGGCACTCGTCATTAACCCTGGGCTATTATCAATATTCAATGAACCTACAAACAGAACTTTTGCGGTTGTACGCATGGATGAATGAAAACACAGCAAGGACAGAGACATAGTGTTGAAGGCATGTTTAATGACAGACTCGAACAAATCATGTATTATATCTATTTCTAGGGAGATCAATACCGTCAGTGTGTTACCAGTACCAGTCAAATTATTGTACAGAACTTTAAAAAAACATCTCGCTTAACAGGTGCGCTCACATTCTATAAAACTTGTTCTAACTTTGATCACATGTTTTATTTCTCCCCTATTCGAATATGCATGAGTTTCTTTTAGTATAGACAAATGACTGTTCTCTATTAGCTAAAATACAGCATATATTTCATATATTTGATTTATTTGTTCTCAGTGCCAATAACATGTCATATTTCTGACATTTTTTATGGTGTTAGGGTGTCGTTAAGGACACTTGAGTGCAGGTCTGATATGCTTGTAATTTCATATGTCATACTGTTTATGACTTGTCCCCAAGGTATCTATCTCCCTAAATTTTTCTCTGATGGAGACAGAATTCCGGGCGGTGTGACAGAGGGGACTATCACCTCAATAGGACATTTCAGGGAGATGAAACTCGTGGGAACAGGTGACAAAGTATACCGCATATTATATTTATTCTTGAAACATACGAACAGTCTCTTTTGGAAGATTGTCCAATACATCAGAAGATCTGATCGCAATTCTATCTACAATCGTCCTGCAGCAATATATCCCACCTCATTGACGGCGAAAGACAATCTCCTGCCCGAAGCAATATTAAATGCACGTAATGGGACTATTACTTTCCCTGGGGATTAGTTCCTGGTAGATATGTTGTGCGAGTTTAATCAAAACATAAAATTTTAATTTGAGGTATACTAAACATGTTGAAGGTGCTTAATTGCGTACACAATTGGAAAGTAAGCTGGAGGTGAGATAGGGGTAGACGGGGGAAATTGATTTTCTCTTAATTGTCATAGTAAGTGAAAATGCATCTCCACGTGAGGGTCCTGCAAGCAATGAATCTCGCTTCGGCCTAATAATACAGAGCTATACAACAGGGTGCGTTGTCAATTGTACGAAAGTGCACAGCCAGTGTAGAAGGATATCCTATGGGAAATTCAGATTCAGACATTACGTACATTCTATGAATCCTAATTATGATTAATCTGTAGTATTCAATACCCGATTACCGATGCACTGGTGAAGGTCTCCTATATCCTGCTATATATTGAACTATTTTAAGTGGAGTGTAAATTAGCCAATTTGAATATTGGGTTTATGTCGTCAAGAGTCGAGGACAGTCAGTGTGCGATTAAACGGACCTGGAAAACAGCGGCCATGAAGGTTTCGATAGACATCAAGCTATGTCCGTTGTGGCAATATTTATCTCGCAAACCGCAATAAATTAAGTATGATTAGCTAGAAATTTAGGGTTGGGCGTTTCCTAACTGTTTATGAACATTTAAGTACGCTCACCAACAGTCAACTTTCTTCTCTCGCGAGCCTGTAACTTTTTGAGCCGATTTCCATTACAATCGTTTTGAAAAGAAACCTCGGATTTCGTTAACCCTAACTAGCCTGGGCTTTTTGAGATCTGTCCAGGCTTGGGAAGGGACCAATTCGCCCTGCTACCCGTCTACCCGTCGGAACGATTCATTGTTTATAAAGTTACTTGATATTTCTCTTAATCGCAATGATTTTGTATTCGACCGCTTCAACTATCTTCAAATCGAAGGGGCGGCCATGGGCAAGCGTTTTGCGCCCAGCTATGCTAATATATATATGGCCAGATGGGAGAATAAGGCTCTCTTAGAATGTCCTATTAAACCACTTCTTTGGAAACGTTACATAGACGACATCTTTGGAATTTGGGGCGGTAGTATTGACGATTTTCATGTTTTCGTTGGTATTTTGAACTCACAAACCCCAATATTCGCTTACAGAGCAATCTGCAGTTACATTCTCTTCCATTTCTTGATGTCATGGTATATAAAGGCAGCCGATTCAATTCCATGGGAATTTTAGATACTAAAGTTTATTTCGAGCCCACAGACAGTTCGGAGTTCCTTTCATCCCCATTATACTTTCCCGGGCATTGTTAAATCGCGGTTTTGCGATTTTTGCGTATTTGTAATACTGTATGCGATTATCAGTTGGCTTGCTCTATTTTGATTCTGGCACTAAGAAAAAGAGGCTATTCTGCCCGTAAACTTCGGAAAATTAAAACCGATGTTATTCAACTCTTCCACAAGCCTAGGTGTACAAAAGTACCAAACGATATTCACATTTGCCACTAATCATTCCATATTCGCCTTCTGCACATTCAACTATATATATTATCCGAAATCTTTATGATAGATTGAATATGAAACTATCTGGCTTACTACAGGCAATTAAAACTGTATACAATAGGCAAGCGAACCTTAGAGAGCACTTGGTACGCGCTCGTCTACGTTGATATTCGTCTAATACATGACCTTTATTTGTTGAGTTATTTATTCACCGATTGCGACGCTTATTTTCCTCCTTCTCTCCCTCTTTGGCGACTGAGCTTATTTCAGGCCCCATACCTTCACTGTTTGGTGGACAGTTTAATTATAACAAAACGCATGTGCAGCCCAGAATTTTCAACCAATCAGAATTAAATAGAGGGCGCTGCAAAACATTGGTCTGATCATACGGGCTACTATAATTTCAACTAATCATATTGAATAGAGGGCGCTGCAAACTACTATCCCCAATTATCCGGGTACCTGATTTCAATCCCCTATATAACCAGTAGTTTTCGCTTCACAGCACACATTTTATCACATTTCCATCGCTGGCACAAGCCAGCCACTGACTATTTTATTTCCTTTTTTATGATTTATTTCTTAGGTTCATTTTATTTCAACAACTGCAGAACACGTCTCCAGTGACCCCCAATACCACCCTCCCCCCATCCCCACCACTCCACCACCAGTCCCCATGGCAAAATACTTCCACCCTGCCTACTATTGCTAACTTCAGCGTTCACCAAACCCATTTCTACACATAGCTTAGTTATAGGGCTGGATGCATCTGGGCCAGAAAATGAGGTGTGCATTCCAGATGGCGAACCAATCGTCGTGAAGATTAACGGATGACGTCATCCTCCAGTAGCTGGATCATTTCCTCTGCATCGAAGGTAGGGGTGACCTGACAAAGGGGACCAGTCAGAATTGTCAGAAACAAAGATTGACGAGTAATGTCATTCTTCAGAAGCTGGGTCATTTCCTCTACTTCGAAGGTATCCATATATCCATGCCAACTGAACGACAGTTTCCACCTGTGTAGTCCAAAGGTGGCAGATTGCTGCTTCACTTATTCCCACAACACAGTGTTGTGATGTCACCAGGTTCAAGGTCTATTCAAATCGTTGCGATGTCCAGTCCGTCTCATGTCTATTAATAAATTCACAACTCTTGTTTGAAGGGAACTGCATGGTGTGTGAATATGATTGTTGACGCAAGTAGACCAACGAGTCTTCATATTAACATAGCCATGGTAAGAGAGGAAATAGACCAACGAGTCTTCATAGTAGCATAGCCATAGTAAGAGAGGAATTAGATTAACGAATCTCCATGGTAACATAGCCATAGTAAGAGAGGAATTAGACCAACGAGTCTTCGTAGTACCATAGCCATAGTAAGAGAAGAATTAGACCAACGAGTCTTCATAGTACCATAGCCATAGTAAGAGAGGAATTAGACCAACGAGTCTACATAATAACATAGCCATAGTAAGAGAGGAATTAGACCAACGAGTCTCTATAGTACCATAGCCATAGTAAGAGAGGAATTAGACCAACGAGTCTTCATAGTAACATAGCCATAGTAAGAGAGGAATTAGACCAACGAGTCTTCATAGTACCATAGCCATAGTAAGAGAGAAATTAGACCAACGAGTCTTCATAGTAACATAGCCAAAGTAAGAGAGGAATTAGACCAACGAGTCTTCATAGTCAAATAACCATAGTAAGAGAGGAATTAGACCAACGAGTCTTCATAGTAACATAGCCATAGTAAGAGAGGAATTAGACCAACGAGTCTTCATAGTACCATAGCCATAGTAAGGGAGGAATAGACCAACGAGTCTTCATAGTACCATAGCCGTAGTAAGAGAGGAATTAGACCAACGAGTCTTCATAGAAACATTGCCATAGTAAGAGAGGAATTAGACCAACGAGTCTTCATAATAACATAGCCATAGTAAGGGAGGAATTAGACCAACGAGTCTCCATAGTAACATAGCCATAGTAAGAGAGGAATTAGACCAACGACTCTTCATAGTAACATGGCCATAGTAAGAGAGGAATTAGACCAACGAGTCTTCATAGTACCATAGCCATAGTAAGGGAGGAATAGACCAACGAGTCTTCATAGTACCATAGCCGTAGTAAGAGAGGAATTAGACCAACGAGTCTTCATAGTAACATTTCCATAGTAAGAGAGGAATTAGACCAACGAGTCTTCATAATAACATAGCCATAGTAAGGGAGGAATTAGACCAACGAGTCTCCATAGTAACATAGCCATAGTAAGAGAGGAATTAGACCAACGACTCTTCATAGTAACATAGCCATAGTAAGAGAGGAATTAGAGCAACGAGTCTTCATAGTAACATAGCCCTAGTAAGAGAGGAATTAGACCAACGAGTCTTCATAGTACCATAGCCATAGTAAGAGAGGAATTAGACCAACGAGTCTTCGTAGTAACATTGCCATAGTAAGAGAGGAATTAGACCAACGAGTCTTCATAATAACATAGCCATAGTAAGGGAGGAATTAGACCAACGAGTCTCCATAGTAACATAACCATAGTAAGAGAGGAATTAGACCAACGACTCTTCATAGTAACATAGCCATAGTAAGAGAGGAATTAGACCAACGAGTCTTCATAGTACCATAGCCATAGTAAGAGAGGAATTAGACCAACGAGTCTTCATAGTAACATAGCCATAGTAAGAGAGAAATTTTCATATTACTATGACATGATCAATATATATATTACTGTGACATGATCAATATACATATTAATGTGACATGATCAATATACATATTACTGTGACATTGCGCCACTATTTCTAAGAACTCTGGCGTTGAATGTATGTGGATATTGAAAAACTCAAAATGTCTTACGGAAGAACTTGATGCTAAAGGTCACATACCGTACAGACATGTATCCACATGGGATTTGTCGACTCTCTATACTACAATCCCTCATCAGGACCTTATTGACCGTCTAAGTTCATTAATAGTATCTGTGTTCAAGAAAACTGATCGTAGATATATTAATGTCGCAAGCCATAAAGCATTCTTTAGCTCTACTACATACAAGAGATATCATTCATGGGATGTTTCTTTGTTTATAGAGTTGCTTGAATTTCTCATTAAAAATATCTATGTGAAATTTGGCAACACAATATATCAGCAGCATATAAGTATTCCAATGGGTACTAATTGTGCACCCCTGTTGGCTGACCTGTACCTGTTCTCTTATGAATATGACTATATGCAGGCGCTTTCAAAAACCGATCCATTCAAAGCCCGTTCCTTCTCATTCACCAAACGCTATATAGACGATCTTCTCGCTGTGGATAATCGCTATATAAATGACGCAGTGAAGGATATATATCCACCTTCACTGGATTTGAAGAAAACCATAGTAAGAGAGGAATTAGACCAACGAGTCTTCATAGTAACATTGCCATAGTAAGAGAGGAATTAGACCAACGAGTCTTCATAATAACATAGCCATAGTGAGGGAGGAATTAGACCAACGACTCTTCATAGTAACATAGCCATAGTAAGAGAGGAATTTTCATATTACTATGACATGATCAATATATATATTACTGTGACATGATCAATATACATATTAATGTGACATGATCAATATACATATTACTGTGACATTGCGCCACTATTTCTAAGAACTCTGGCGTTGAATGTATGTGGATATTGAAAAACTCAAAATGTCTTACGGAAGAGCTTGATGCTAAAGGTCACATACCGTACAGACATGTATCCACATGGGATTTCTCGACTCTCTATACTACAATCCTCATCAGGACCTTATTGACCGTCTAAGTTCATTAATAGTATCTGTGTTCAAGAAAACTGATCGTAGATATATTAATGTCGCAAGCCATAAAGCATTCTTTAGCTCGACTACATACAAGAGATATCATTCATGGGATGTTTCTTTGTTTATAGAGTTGCTTGAATTTCTCATTAAAAATATCTGTGAAATTTGGCAACACAATATATCAGCAGCATATAAGTATTCCAATGGGTACTAATTGTGCACCCCTGTTGGCTGACCTGTATCTGTTCTCTTATGAATATGACTATATGCAGGCGCTTCAAAAACCGATCCATTCAAAGCCCGTTCCTTCTCATTCACCAAACGCTATATAGACGATCTTCTCGCTGTGGATAATCGCTATATAAATGACGCAGTGAAGGATATATATCCACCTTCACTGGATTTGAAGAAAACCATAGTAAGAGAGGAATTAGACCAACGAGTCTTCATAGTAACATTGCCATAGTAAGAGAGGAATTAGACCAACGAGTCTTCATAATAACATAGCCATAGTGAGGGAGGAATTAGACCAACGACTCTTCATAGTAACATAGCCATAGTAAGAGAGGAATTAGAGCAACGAGTCTTCATAGTAACATAGCCCTAGTAAGAGAGGAATTAGACCAACGAGTCTTCATAGTACCATAGCCATAGTAAGAGAGGAATTAGACCAACGACTCTTCATAGTAACATAGCCATAGTAAGAGAGGAATTTTCATATTACTGTGACATGATCAATATATATATTACTGTGACATGATCAATATACATATTAATGTGACATGATCAATATACATATTACTGTGACATTGCGCCACTATTTCTAAGAACTCTGGCGTTGAATGTATGTGGATATTGAAAAACTCAAAATGTCTTACGGAAGAACTTGATGCTAAAGGTCACATACCGTACAGACATGTATCCACATGGATTTCTCGACTCTCTATACTACAATCCCTCATCAGGACCTTATTGACCGTCTAAGTTCATTAATAGTATCTGTGTTCAAGAAAACTGATCGTAGATATATTAATGTCGGAAGCCATAAAGCATTCTTTAGCTCGACTACATACAAGAGATATCATTCATGGGATGTTTCTTTGTTTATAGAGTTGCTTGAATTTCTCATTAAAAATATCTATGTGAAATTTGGCAACACAATATATCAGCAGCATATAGGTATTCCAATGGGTACTAATTGTGCACCCCTGTTGGCTGACCTGTATCTGTTCTCTTATGAATATGACTATATGCAGGCGCTTTCAAAAACCGATCCATTCAAAGCCCGTTCCTTCTCATTCACCAAACCCTATATAGACGATCTTCTCGCTGTGGATAATCGCTATATAAATGACGCAGTGAAGGATATATATCCACCTTCACTGGATTTGAAGAAAACTACAGACAGCCCTACAGGCACATCATATTTAGATCTATATCTCTATAAAAATGAAGCGGGCATTCTCTCTCGTCGACTTTATGACAAAAGAGATGATTACAATTTCGACATCGTAAACTATCCCTTTCTGGACAGTAATATTCCAGTGGGACCTGCATATGGCGTATACATATCTCGCTTAGTAGCATTTGCTAGATCCTGTGTTAAATGTGATGATTTTAATCAACGTCACAAAACATTGTTGCAGAAACTTATAAAACAGGCCTATTCCACCAAGCGCCTCCACTCAAAGTTTCTCAAATTTGGCGATACATATCGCATGCTGATAGCAAAATACGAACGTAGCGTGCAAGATCTATGGCGCTACGTTTCGTAACTTGTGTCTAATTCCGCTTAACCCGGGGCTAGGGGCCGTATGAACCATGTACTTCAAGATCCTCATGGTACTCATATGAACAGTCACAATCAAAGCGTGACTGAGATACATCATTCTTTAGATGACGACCTTACAACGAATATTATGGATTAAGAATACTGATCAGCGATACGGATTTGATATTTTTGGAACATCATGATGTCTTGCCGGCATCATTGAAAACTGTTGACCGCTTCTCTCTTGCAGGAAACAAGCCTATGTTTATGTATACTATGATTGTCTTTTTGAATTTGGTGCTAATACTGTTATATGGAATATGGAATAGGTCTTTGGATTATGGACGCGGATATTCTCTAATGGACGACGGCTGAATTATGGATGACGGACTAGACGCTTGTAATGATCAATATACATATTACTGTGACATGATCAATATATATATTACTGTGACATGATCAATATACATATTACTGTGACATGATCAACATACATATTACTGTGACATGATCAATATACATATTACTGTGACATGATCAATATACATATTACTGTGACATGATCAATATACATATTACTGTGACATGATCAACATACATATTACTGATCAATATACATATTACTGTGACATGATCAACATACATATTACTGTGACATGATCAATATACATATTTCTAAAATCTTATAAAACGATTACAAAAATATGAATGTATTTGCCGTGAGATTGGTAGAGCTGAAGATATTTCAATTTGAATGCATTGAGCCCCCATTTATTTTTCGAGAAATTTACAAATTTTCAAGCTAATGAACAGTTTATTCATTTTTTATAATTATTATCATGACAATATCCGCCCGTTAGCTGTACAAGGGAATAATCTTATTTATATCAACGAATGTGGCGCTTGAAAAAAGTGCTATGACAAAAGAAACAAGGTGTTAACTTTTCATGCACGGAGTTACTCTCCAGTTAGCGTACACCAATGTGAAGGGTTCAGACAGTGTAAAAAGCTGTCAAAACAAATACAATTTATTAAATTAGTACATTTTCAAACCTTGAATCTTTTTTTTTTTCTTAAATTTGGAAATTCCTGTGCTATTTTCAAAGTAGGAAGAAGGAAGTTTATTTTTTCTTGAACAAATCAGAATGCCTTGACATGAATTGTATGATAGACTACTGTTGACTTTGTGTCCTAATTTGTCTCGTTTGGCATGCGTCCTTATTGATTGGCAGGAAACTATAACTTGCAACCGGTTATGTCGCTGGAGACTGAAAATAAAACGTTTGAAATATTTTGTTAACTTCTGAGATAAACTTACGTGAAACTTACATAACCTTCCTCGTACGTGTCGGTGATGAAATGGGAATTTTCAAGCCAGATTTGGGGCAGATTTTTTTCTTCTTTTATCATTTAAAAAAGTGACAGATTTGTTATTCCTTTATATCAGGATGTTGTTTCTATGTATTCGAATGATAAAATGTATGTTTCTAACCGAGTGTTAGAATATAATCAAAGGACCTGGCCCGTGTTAGTGAGGATTTGGCCCCACCAGGAGCAGTTTGGAGTGTCAAAATGAAAATCGAGTTCGACAGAATATTTTCAGTTAGATTAAAGTACATTATCTCGTCATATGATCTGATTATTTTCCAAGCCCTGGGTCATGTGCTTTTTTAATAACAGCATATTGGAGTAGTGTAATTGTACAAAATTATCTGTTTCGATGTGAATAAAGCAACTTGTTTTCTAAAAAAATGAAGCCAGTGCATTGCAAATGATCAAACCATAGGACAATATAATATACTGCAAGCAAACTGAAAAATTTGCTTGTGGGCGATATTTTATTTCGGCATTCTAAAGCGCACCTCAAGGGGGCCTAAACCTCATTAAACCGCGCCAAATCCTTTAACATTTCGCCGTGATGGCATATCACGAGTTACAGTACTTGAGCAAAAAATCGTACTTTAGAGGCCATTCTAGTGAACCAATCAGCAGAACAAGTGCTACATGCACATAAGTTATTGCAAATGAGTATAGAACCAATCCAAATTTTTGGTTATTTTTCTCTACTTCCATTTCGTTTCTGAGTGAGTTTATCCAAGACCAGGTATCCCCCATGATTGTGGTCAGCCATAGCACAAGATGATATTGTGACACCAAATAGTTTCATTTTTCCAACGTGTATAGCAGTAATGCTCCATATAAAAAGTTTCAATGGAATTCTATGTCGGAAACACAGGTGCCAGGCTTCACCTTATTAATTGGTAAACATGTGATATGATAGACCGCATAAGTAGTTTCGGTACTGTGGTCATTGATGTCGTTTACTGGTGATGTCCTCGGGATATTCTTAATTTTCAGAAAATAGATGGATAGGATAGGATTTATTTTCTTGAAAATTTGAATTGACCAATGAAGTGTGATATTTTAAGAAATATACAGTCAGTATTAATATACAGTCAGTATTAATATACAGTCAGTATTTTTGTCTGGGGGTCATATGACTTCTTGTCAGTACACCGGCATCGTTTTCCACCACCCTTTTAATATTGCGTTTAATTGCTGCCTGTATATGGTGAGATTCTGCTGGTGGACGTTTCGACACAAAAGGCTTGCCCTCTGTACAAATCATTGTGAATGTAATTTTGTGACGTGTAAACATGGTGAAGAATGAAGCGCTGGTCGGCGTCGGGCATCACAGGTATTTGGTATTAATATACAGTGTGGCTGGGATGCAATCATCATAGGGATCACTTTTGGTTATTGTGATGTTTTTAGAAATATACAGTCAGTATATTTGTCTGTGAGATCATGACTTCTTGTCAGTACTCCAGCATAGTTTTTCACCACCCTGTTAATATTGCGTTTAATTGTTGCCTGTGTATGGTGAGATGCTGCTGGTGGACGTTTCGACACCAATGCTTGCCTATCATTGTGATTGTAGTTTTATGACGTGAACAAGGTGAAGAATGGAGCGCTTGGTTGGCTTCGGGCATTACAGGTGTTTGTTCTGAATACTTCCTCGTTTTGAGACTTTTGTTTTATTATCTGGCGGTCACATAGTTCATTATTTTCCAATAGACTTGATAGGGCTATTACATCATCGCTCTGAGATATTTGTGTTTAATACTGCTCAAGCCGGTGCTAGGGGCCGTGTGGTTATGTCATTCAACATGTCCACATGAACAGCTACAATAAAAGTCAGTATCTTGGCTGTGTGGTCATACGACTTCTTGTCAGTACTCCGGCATCGTTTTCCACCACCTTTTTAATGTTGCGTTTAATTGTTCCCTGTATATGGTGAGATTCTGCTGGTGGACGTTCGACACCAATGCTTGCCCTCTGTACAAATCATTGTGATTGTAGTTTTGTGACGTTTGAACATGGTGGAGAATGAAGAGCTGGTCGGCGTCGGGCATCACAGGTATTTGGTAAATACTCCCTCGTTTGAGCCGTTTTTTTAACTATCTGGCAGTAAAATAGTTCATCGTTTTCCAACAGATTACTCGATAGGGCTACTACATCATCGCTTTAAAATATTTATATCTAATACCGCTCAAGCCCGATGCTAGGGGCCGTGTGATCATGTCATTCAACATGTCCACATGAAGAGCTACAATAAAAGTATAGCTGGGATGCAATCATCATAGGGATCACTTTTGGTTATTGTGATGTTTTTAGAAATATACAGTCAGTATATTTGTTTGTGAGATCATGACTTCTTGTCAGTACTCCGGCATAGTTTTCCACCACCCTGTTAATGTTGCGTTTAATTGTTGCCTGTATATGATGAGATGCTACTGGTGGACGTTTCGACACCAATGCTTGCCTATCACTTCGATTGTAGTTTTGTGACGTGTGAAGAAGGTGAAGAATGGAGCGCTTGGTCGGCTTCGGGAATTACAGATGTTTGTTCTGAATACGAACTTGCATTCAATGTATACTTCCTCGTTTTGAAACGTTTTTTTATTATCTGGCGGTCACATAGTTCATTATTTTCCAACAGATGACTTGATATGGCTATTACATCATCGCTCTGAGATATTTGTGTTTAATACTGCTTAAGCCGGTGCTAGAGGCCGTGTGGTTATGTCATTCAACATGTCCACATGAACAGCTACAATAAAAGTCAGTATTTTGGCTGTGTGGTCATACGACTTCTTGTCAGTACTCCGGCATCGTTTTCCACCACCTTTTTAATGTTGCGTTTAATTGTTGCCTGTATATAGTGAGATTCTGCTGGTGGACGTTCGACACCAATGCTTGCCCTCTCTACAAATCATTGTGGTTGTAGTTTTGTGACGTGTGAACATGGTGGAGAATGAAGAGCTGGTCGGCGTTGGGCATCACAGGTATTTGGTAAATAATCTCCCGGGGTTTTTTACTATCTGGCAATAAAATAGTGCATCGTTTTCCAACAGATTACTTGGTAGGGCTACTACATCATCGCTTTAAAATATTTATATCTAATACCACTCAAGCCCGATGCTAGGGGCCGTCTGGTCATGTCATTCAACATGTCCGCATGAAGAGCTACAATAAAAGTATAGCTGGGATACAAATCATCATAGGGATCACTTTTGGTTATTGTGATGTTTTTAGAAATATACAGTCAGTATATTTGTTTGTGAGATCATGACTTCTTGTCAGTACTCCAGCATAGTTTTTCACCACCCTGTTAATATTGCGTTTAATTGTTGCCTGTGTATGGTGAGATGCTGCTGGTGGACGTTTCGACACCAATGCTTGCCTATCATTGTGATTGTAGTTTTATGACGTGAACAAGGTGAAGAATGGAGCGCTTGGTTGGCTTCGGGCATTACAGGTGTTCGTTCTGAATACGAACTTGCATTCAATGAATATTCCTCGTTTTGAGACGTTTTTTATTATCTGGCGGTCACATAGTTCATCATTTTCCAACAGATGACTTGATTATTACATCATCGCTCTGAGATATTTGTGTTTAATACTGCTCAAGCCGGTGATAGGGGCCGTGTGGTTATGTCATTCAACATGTCCACATGAACAGCTACAATAAAAGCGTGGCTCGGATACAAATCATCATAGGGATCACTTTTGGATCTTGTGATGTTTTGAGAAAAATGCAGTGAGTCCATATGTCTTTGGGGTCATATTGCTTCTTGTCAGTACCCCAGATTCGTTTTCCGCTACCCTTTTAATGTTGCGTTTAATTAAACGTGAGAGATATCTGAAGATGCGCTGCTTCTTCTATAAAACTACGTCATACGATTGTGAACCTTCCAGGTCATTGTTGTCAAGGTTGATGGAAAAGATTATTCATTTACCTGTACGCAACTTCCCTGATGGTCACCAGTTACATAATCTGAGTCCAGTTATGTAATTGATACTCTCAATACAAAGAATATGTGACGACAATACGGGAATAAATCCCCTGTGTGAGATGGTAATCAAGCAGAATGTTATTTTCAATCCAAAACCTGCCAAATCAGATTTTTATAGAAGTTTACATACTGAAATATCAGCCTCGAAAAAACTGAGATGCTCCGTTGTATAAAACTGGAGATGTGATTGATCAAAATGTGCTCCTCGGCCTGATTTGGTTTTTTTATAGGCATTTACAGTGAGGATTTTCTCTTATAGGAAAAATATCACACTTCAAACCAAAATAATTTTGTCACACAATATTGTAGGAAGTTTTGTTTATTGCAAAGAACCACGAATGGTTTTGGTTCGAGGTGTCATATTTTTGCTACAGAAGAAAACCTTTCATGAAAATGTCCAAAAATACCAAAATAAGCCCGGGAGCACATTTTGATCAATCATATCTCAATGTTTATGCAACTGAACATCTCAGTTTTTTCGAAGGGGATATTTCAGTATGTAAACTTCAAGAAAAACGTTATATGGCAGGTTTTGGAGTTGAAAAAAACCAGCTTTATTACCATCACACACAAAGGAGTTTTTCGTATGTAAACGTCACATATCCTTTACCGCTTTAAGTTATGATAGCGATCGCCCGTATTAAACCGTGCAAATAATTTCCTTTCGATGTTTACTTTCTATAAAAAAGAATCAAGGATTTTGGAGGAATCTGCAATAATAAAAATAATTGGTAAGTTTAACAGGCGTAACGGACCACCGTAGAAACACCTACTTTAAATGTGTGCTCTCAGTAAAATAATCGCAAAAATAAGTAAAAAATAATATTGAACATTGATGGAAGAGATCTTTCGTTCGCAACATAATTTTCAAAGGTCTACTTTCGCTTAAATCTTTTAGCATTCGTCTCAGTGATAAAGAATACCACGCCCTGCTTTTGCTGTTTGGAACCTGTTGGTCGTAAGACATCGGAAGATGCATGATTATCATACAAATCACTGATATTTATATTTATTCAATTTTATACGCCCTTAGCTTCTATAATGAGACTTATTTATCTGGGCAGGAATTCTATAAAATAGTGCAGAATTTACTATCCCAGTGTCACAGGAATCCATCTGGGCCTCTAATATAATCTGTGAAACTTCCTCCTTCCTGTCTTCAAATATAACTTTATTGGTCCTTGGTCTTTCAAGTTCTTGACCTTCCGTTCCTATTATCACCTGAGTGGCATCAGAATACTTTTTTACAAAAAAAGACTTCAGATAAAATAGAATAAATATATTCTATAAATTATTACTTTTATCCTACCAACTCTCGGCAGTGTTATACATGTAGGTACGATTTGGTATAACCGGGAATGCGGCTCTACTTCCTGCAATTCTCTCTCTGCAACTCTACTACAGATCCGTGTATTGAGAAGCAACTCGATTAAGGGCTTTTGTCCCACCTAATTTATATCTTTGTCTCTTCATAAAATGGGCCTCCGTTTTCTAACGTTTATCGTTCTAGAAGTTCTAAAGTTACCATTCCATTAATAACTTGCTGAACAACCCTTAAACAAAACAATGGTGCTTCATTTTTTGTTGTTTTTTTTAATTAGCCCCCAAAAAAATTCTGCGGAAATTTATGTTTATTTCAATTGAACAAAATTGGATAAAATGCGAAGTTCACACTTTATACATTACTTTCTCCGGCACAACATCATTTTTCAACAGAAGCAACGCTATTTTCTTTTTCTGGTTCAGAACAACAATGCGCAATTTCGAATCCGCGTCTTTATTAATAGTTGTCAAGAAATAAACGGTCTTCTACATAAAACTGGATCGAGGAATTAAAGCGATAAACAGATAAATGCTATTAACGGATAGTAGCAAGCTTGTGGGAAGAAAAATGTGTATTCAGTTGTTCGGGTAGTCACTTGCGCATGCCCAGTGAAGAGCTTGGAGCACGGGTCTGTTGACTTCCGGTTTGAAACTGCCAGCCAGATACAATGCGACGAACTATAAACATGCGATTTGAGCTGCTCTTCCTTCAAATTACATAGCCAAAATTCTGCATACGTTGGAAAACAACAGTGGCTATCATGTCTAAAAGAATTGTAGCTTTGCAACTTGTAGTATAAATTCTGGACTATTGAGAAGCGGTTGAGCCCTATGCATAACATTATTTGATAGCCACCGGAAGTCAACAGATCCGAGCTCCAAGCTCTTCACTGGACATGCGCAAGTGACTACCCGAACAACTGAATGGTCATCTTGAAGGGCGCACCACTCGATCAGGCGAAATGTTTGCCACTCATATAAGATTTTGAGGGTTAAAGTTTCAAAATAATCTCACAAGGAGAACGAATCGAAATAGTACTCTTGAAATTTTCAATCACCTTTTTTTTCGTAAAATTTGGACAACAAAAGTTTTTTTCTCAATGCAAATCAAAGCTTCTGTTTCTGGTCCTCGAAATAAGTGATGCGGTGACTTGGCTTTTATACTCTTTATTTTATTTTTCCATTCTAGTCGGTAGACAGTGATCTATACGGACCCGAAACATTCATTTTACGACGCTATTTCAAAAGCTTACATCACCTTGCACAAAAATTCAAGGTTGGTAGCTCCTGGCTTGGTCAAGCAAGATAAATACATATTTCGCGAAAGAAAGTATCCGCGCACAGGGTTCAGAACGAGGCGCTCGCTGGCCAGAAACGAGACTAAGAGGATTCCATATAACATGATCATGGATAAAAAAAAATCCCTCCAGAGAAGGGAATTATATCCCAACTGAACCGCCGAGGCGAGGTTGATATATATTTTCCTCTCGAGAGAGAGGATTTTCATCCCTTAAATCATATTAATATGGCATGGCATACAAAAGCGGGCTTCTGGCCCAGTCATTGGGCGAGTCCTTTGTCCCACACTCGCTGCTCGAAACAGGTACTTTACTACAGGATAACATACGAACGCCAGACAAATTAGCTTATAAAACCAGAAATTTAAATGTTATCTAACATGTCTATGTCTAGCATGCTACTACAACATATTTACTTTGGATTCCATTTTTTTTTTTCTAAAATTTAATGAAGATGATGAATTCCGTCTTTTTCAATTTTTATAAATGAAATATTCCGCAATGTGAAGACATACGAGGAAATGCAATGCTAATCGACATTGCCTCACAAATCCGTAAAAAGGAGTAGGTCTAGTCACCTTCTCTGATAATTTTTGAATATCCTGGTGTATTTTACTGTTGATTTTTTAAGTAAAGCCAAGTTAAACACAAAAGAGACGTGTAAAATCCTTCTTCTCCGCTAGAGTCAGCTCGGCCAGCTGGGCCAGTCGAAGCTGCGAACCGTGAGTTTGCTCCCCTTACTAAATGCATTCCAGAGTTATCTGCGCATAAGTTTTATCGCTATAGATCGTGATGATTCTTTTCCCCATATAATTTAAATCATTACTTCAATCAGTATTTTAGTACAACGTACAAACGTTGTTGGAGCGCATCATGCTCGCAGCTGGTGTTGATCGTCGTGATTAGCCAGCCTACATCGTACGCGCTCATCCCATACACGTGCGTGGCATGAATAACCGATGCAGGCCAGCACGTTATCCCGCACAGGTTTACCGAATATTATCTGGAAAATATCTATCTAATATACCGGGGATATGGAAATGTATTTTCTTTTGGATAACCAGGCCGAATTGCATGCCTTGAGTTGAATACAAAATTCAGAGATCTGCGAATTGGCAGTGAACGGGAACCGGTACAAATGGATGCCTAAACGCTCGTGCATGGAAATTACTGATGCGGAGAAGCAACGTCAAATCCTTCCCAATGACCAGCTTCGGCTGATCCAATATGATTAAAAACAGATTCAGAAACTAGTTCTCTAGCTTTAGAGAATCGGATCAAACTGAAATCGCAAGTCGTTTTCGGGAGATCGGATCTTAGCCATGCTCTCATTGTGACTCGTCGTCTGAGGAATTTGAACGTTTCCGAATTTGCTGATTCTCAGCAAACATGGCAGTGTGGCTAACGTCACAGGACCTACGAATTAGTAGGGTTTGATATGATTTAATTGTGTACTTGACCTAAGACATTTTTTTTTGCCAATTTCGAGCTTTATAGGTCACATATGTAGGTCTGCGCCAGAGGTGGGGAAATCCTCCCGAGGATAGTGTATATGTTGAATAAGTGTAGCATCATGTAAGCTCCAAGAATATATGGGAATTGGGGGATTCCATCCAATGATAACCATTCTCAGATGATCTGAATCTCGAATGGACCAGGCTTCCTGGTATCAGGAAACCTTCAAAAGTCCCAATGAAACATACAACCAAGGGTTCCCGATAGGTATGACTGTACTGGCTGAGCGATCAATAAATAATAAAAAGATAACTATAAATCAAATTTTGATCAGAATTCGGTCAGCTCATAACTTGCTGGTAATGCACGTTCAAGCTAAAAATCAAGGTTCTAATGTCAACGATTCTCCTTATTTTGTCGACGAAAGGATCCGGATGGACTCACTCACTCACTCACTCACTGACTACCGGACAATTTGCAAATAAGAGCCTACTTCGTAGGAATTATGTCTGATTCAGTCCCTTTAGTTGAGATCGAATTGAAGTACATTTATTCAAGTACACTTGTACCTGTTCCCCTTCACTGCCAATCCGCAAGTCTCTGAAGTCTGTATTCAACTCAAGGCATGTCATTCGGCCTGGTTATACATAACCTCTATAGGTTCGGTATACAATTTCTTTGTGATTTACTACTTCGTGTGCAATGGAGTTCAGCCCCGTATTAAAGTGGTCTTTTATTTCCGCACCGGAGGAGATTTTGTTGAAGGTTTAAGCTTAACATATCATCAGGGGTTCATCTAAAAGGCAAAACAGAAATCTGGGGCACAATTTCAAATAGATCGCCAAGTGTTCTATCTGTGTATTGGGGGAGGTTTGTATTGATTGTTTGAAAATTTGTTGAAAGACAATCACCAACACTCTTTACACTTTGTGGAAATATATACAAGAAACTTGGTTCTTCATACGAGACAACTCCCGTACTCCCCTGTCCCTTCAGTTTCATTTGGAAATCATGTAATTTTCTTGACATTGTCAGCTTCCTAGCGAAACCCCTGTTTGTTCCTCATTGTGTAATCCGCACTACATATACTTATCTCAGGAAACGAGGAGCAAATTGCTCCAGTCAACGATTGATTAAAATGAGCAAATATTCACATATTTTATGTCCAGGATCTGTATCTGCCCACAGGCACATATATGCCCCGCCTTGCCATAAAATCCACTCACAAGGTGAGAAATTAATGCTACTTTAGCGAGGTTTGTCTTGCGGTAGCTCAAATTGAAAACTGAAATTTGCAGTTTTTCGCTAATACAACTAAAGAGTTCGGCCAAATATGGTTAAAAATGATAGACGCATACTGCACAGACACATACAGGAGTATCATACGGTGTTCAGGTGTTATGTTGGTAAAGCCAAAACTTTTTTTTTTCAATTCTGCACAAAAATACTCATGTTTTATATTGTTAACGTCCAGAGTGACGTGAAACAGCGTCGACTGACATATGAATTGGACTTTCGTCTGTTTTTGGGCTGTTTCGTATACATTTTAAAATGTATTTTTCCCCAAAATATGAGACATCGAACCAAAAATAATAGTTCGATGTAATATCGCGGCAGATATGGTTTCTTTGAAAACATTAGATTTGTTTTGGTTGAACATGTCATATTTTATACGTATTTAAACTTCATGCTAAAATGAGTACGAAAAAAAGCCAAAAACAGACAAAAGCCCAATTTCAAACGGCAGTAGACGCTGTTTGATGTCATTCTTTTCATTCTCTGTATATACTTGTACCTGTACATGTTCTTTATATAGCTGTATACTATAAAATAGACGAACGTCCAATTTCAAACGGCAGTAGACGCTGTTTGATGTCACTTTTGATTCTGGGCATTAATATCAAAACTTGGGTATTTTGTCCATATGCGAAACACAGCCTTTTTTGCAGAATTGAAAACAATTCGTTTTGATTTTACTAAGGTAACACGTAAGGGAGTTTTCGTAGCTAACATTAACCTTTCCTATCCATACATATTGTAACATGTACAGACAGCACGAGATCTGTGGACAAATGATGACATGTACCAATTACATGTACTAGAAATATTTAATATGTCTCAAAACAATGCTACAGTTTGACTCAATATAATTCGGCCTATTTGCAGTCGCAAGACTGCAACCACAAGATCAATAGGCTTATGCCCTCCAAAATTATATTTCTTTTAATGCGAGCTATATTGGCCACAAAATCTATAAGCTTAAACTTTTATGGAAGGAAGAGGGAGAGGCGGAGGCGTATATGGAAAAGCACAATGGCAAATTCGGCGCGGCATGAAATAAATAAATAAATAAACAACTACTCTCGTAGCTAAAATTATATAGATCATGCAGTGTCGAAACTAATCGCACCGGAACAGTAAAACTTGATCGACTGGGGCACAGGGCGGAAGGAGGAAGGTTGCATTCATTGGCGGACTATTAATTTATTCGTCTGTCAACAATCTACAATTTAAATAAATCAATGGCATACATAGGTACAGTCACCATCACGTGATATTTTGTTTACCGGGTTGGGATGCAGAAAAGAGAAATAGTTATTTTAATGGAGGAGGTGTGTATTTTAATTCAAATTATTTGTAATAATAAATTTTAATTCAGATTCTCTGAAATAAGGCCGTCTCTTGAATGACAATTACATCCAACATGCAATTAATGAAATATGACTGAATCCAATCAGAAACCGTTGTTGTTTACACATTGTTTATCATGAGATTGTAATTTTTCACTTCGCTTAATATTGCACATATACGAAACTCTATAGATGTCCCGCAATCGAGGAAATACTTCGATATAAAAAAAAGGTTAAATGTATATGACACATTTGGATATTTGACTAGGAATATTCGTCCAAATATATACATACATTTTGCTGACATATAAAAAAAACCTCTAAAACGAAATCTGGCGAGTTTTTGTAAAAATAAAATTGCATTGACATACATATTTTCTTTACAGGTAAAGTTACATACAAAAACAAAATAGTAAACTCATCAGTGAACCTTGCTAGTCCATCGGATAGGTGCTGAAATATGAGCGAAACGTGCTATTGGTGATAAAAGCATGAAACTTGTTACACATATACTACACAGCATGGGTAACAGTTTAAAGATTATAGGCACTCCAGATTCGTCCTTTGTCAGCCAGGGCGGTCATTTTTCCAGGATGGCCACCGTAATAATTCCCCAGTACGATACTATCACCCAGAGCATTAGGTAAATGACTTTAACCATATCTAGCCTACAGTGTGGGCCGGATATTATACTTCTCTGTCAAACTTTTCACTGCAACCCCAGAACAATAACGACGATGGGCTGAACTTTCTGACTGTTCCGTAAATCTTACTGCAGTCATTTTGAGACTACTTGCTTAATCTTGGATGCAGGGGATCATGAGGGAATCCAAGGTGGCGGACATGAGGTGTCGTCAAAAAGTCGCATTTTTGTCTTTTCTGTCTATATATGCACAGTTTTCTTGCCTAAAGGGCATAGAACTATTTTATTTTAGTGAAACTAATTAGTCTACACTCTTTTTATAACTTTCTCTTGAGAAAAAATAGATTTTTTCCCACAATTCAGTCGAAAATAGGTCGAAAATTTATCTTATGGGAAGATGACGTCACCGACGTCATTTTGACAGCCATCTTGAATTTTCTGATAGATCTTGTCCCAAATATATAGTGTAGTAAATTTCAGCCCCCTGGCCCCTGAGATCACGAAATAGTTAAAGGCGGTGAGGGGAGCATGACTGTGGCATCAATGACTTTCAAATGTTACTGTGTGTCTTCATTTAGACAAATTAAATGTGTACCATCATCTCCTCAAATGCCTCAGACATTAGGAGAAGGATTTTTAGAGAGAGAGCAAATGCATAATACATTCACAAATTGGAACACTACAGATAAATATAATATCCCGATAAACTCAATTAATAAAATGATATTTGATGACGAATTCAGGCATCACTATACGCATTTGAAAGTAAAAGCATATAATGTACCGCATTAAACATTTAATCTAACGCAAATATGGGTATTATCAGGAGTAAAACTACTGCCAGCATATCATTCTAGCTTGAATTCCACCACAATACTTCAGGCTCTGTGACAATATAAATAACATTCTCAGGTGTACGATACATGGAGCAGCTGTATTCATTCTCGTTGTATCCAGGAAAAGATGGTGTTCATATGAACAGTATACTCTTGAAATATAGTTGTAGGAATGTATATAATGGTTAAGGATACTGATTTGGAGCACCATGATATCTTGCTAGCATCATCGCTGTTGTTTCTCATTTGCAATATGTTTTTGCTTATGTATTCTCTGATTTTGGAATTGGTGACAATGCTGTGATATGAAATGTATTTTTAGATGCAGAAATATGTCAATGGATGACCTCTTATTAACAAATGGTGTATATCGGAAATTGCTAAGTATATTTTGGTTAGATCATAACATGCTGTCATGCGTGTCATCTCAAATGTTGGATAGATTTAGCATAAAATAGCGATAAGTATTTCCGAAATGATGCGCTTTTCTGTTTTAGGCTAGGATAAACCACAACTTAAAAAGGCAGTATAGGCAGATAAGGTAGCCGGAAAATGCAAAATGAACATACAACTAGATGGCCAAATTAATAACTTAGCCCCCCCCCGCCACTCCCTCCGCTGGATATTTTCACCCTGTGGCTATAGCGGACTGAAATTTATCACACTAAATTTCTGAATCACGTACTAGACGGTAATGTAAACGAGAGATCCTGAAGGATCTTGGCGCCCACCATTGTCTGATAATTGTAAGCTAATGACAAGAGGATCTTTTTGTCCATTGTTACTAAGAACAAACGATTGATTTGTAATTTTGTTTGCAGAATTTCGAATTTGAGCGAAAAAGATCGAAAAAGGGACACTGGAAAACACCAAGATATTATCTATCAAGATTTCTAGAAACTGTACTTGATGTCGGTTGTTATAGTACAAGTGAAATGAGCAAAGTTAGTCTGAAAGTGAATGTCCGGAGGATCCTTCGTCTTCGTTTTGTAGTTTTTTTTTGTTTTTTTTTGCACGTGTCATCATTGGATACTGGAAGCGAAGACTAATCTCTTTGACACTTTGGCATGAGCCCTGATTATCTCCCTTGGATCGAAACACGCAGTAGTCTACAGTTGTCGAGTTGTGACGTTGTTTCACAAGAGTGACGTCCCTTCGGCAGACAAAACGGTGGGGCAGTTCACTTGCAACGGCATGGACTAAAGTAAACTGATTTAAAATTTGAAGAATACATTTTAATTCGAAATCATTTGAACTCCTTGATATAGAAGGTGAAAGTATGGATATTCTCTATAGTCAATATATAGAATATGCCCCATCGTTTGATAAGCCGACTCTTGTGATGCAACGTCACAACTCGGGAATACAGTATTAATTTGAAGCGTAACTTGGATTTTCGAATCGGACCAAAAGGTATCTTGCACAACTGGACCACAAGGGGAACCTGTATACCAAATTTGAGAAAGATCTATGCAGCACTTCCTGAGAAATCACGATAAAATTTCATGGGGAAATCCAAAATGGCCGCCTGGTGGCTATATTGGATTTTCGAATCGGACCGAAAAAGGTATCTTGCACAACTAGACACAAAGCAGAACCTATATACCAAATTTGAGAGAGATCCATGAGGTACTTCCTGAGGAATCATGATAACAAAGTTTCATGGGGCAATCCAAGATGGCCGCCTGGAGGCCATATTGGATTTTCGAATCAGACCAGAAAAGGTATCTTGCACAACTAGACACCAGGGGGAACCTGTGTACCAAATTTGAAAAAGATACATGCAATAGTTCCTGAGAAATCGCAATAACGAAGTCTCATGGGGAAATCCAAGATGGCCACCTGGTGGCCATATTGGATTTTGGAATCGGACCAGAAAAGCTACCTTGCACAACTAGACCACAAGAGAAACCTGTGTACCGAATTTGACAAAGATCCATGCATCAGTTCCTGAGAATTCAAGATAACAAAATTTTATGGGGAAATTCAAAATGGCCGCCTGGTGGCCATATTGGATATTCGAATCGGGCCGAAAAAAGTATCTTGCACAACTGGACCACAAGGGGAACCTGTGTACCAAATTTGAGAGAGATCCATGCAGTACTTCCTGAGAAATCACGATAAAGTTTCATGGGGAAAACTAAGAAGGCTGTCTGGTGGCCATATTGGATTTTCAAATCGGACCGGAAAAGGTATCTTGCACAACTAGACCCCAAGGGAAAACTGTGTACCAAATTTGAGAAAGATCCATGTAGTACTTCCTGAAAAATGACGATAACAATGTTTCATGAGGAAATCCAAGATGGCTGCCTGGTGGCCATATTGAAATTGAATTTTCGAATCGGACCAGAAAAGGTATCTTGCACAACTGGACCCCAAGGGGAACCTGTGTACCAAATTTAAGAAAGATCCATGGAGTACTTCCTGAGAATTCACGATAAGTTTCATCGGGAAATCCAAAATGGCTGCCTGGTGGCCATATTGGATTTTCGAATCGGACCAGAAAAGGTATCTTGCACAACTAGACCCCAAGGAGAACCTGTGTACCAAATTTGAGAAAGATCCATGCAGTAGTTCCTGAGAAATCACGATAACAAAGTTTCATTTGGAAATCCAAGATGGCCGCCTTGTAGCCATATTGGATTTTCGAATGGGACCAGAAAAGGTATCGTGCACAACTAAACCCCAATGGGAACCTGTGTACCAAATTTGAGAAAGATCCATGCAGTAGTTCCTGAGAAATCGCGATAAAGTTTCATGGGGAAAACAAAGATGGCCGCCTGGTGGCCATATTGGATTTTCAAATCGGACCGAAAAAGGTGTCTTGCACAACTAGACCCCAAGGGAAAACTGTGTACCAAATTTGAGAAAGACCAATGTAGTACTTCCTGAGAAATGACGATAACTATGTTTCATGGGGAAATCCAAGATGGCTGCCTGGTGGCTATATTGGATTTTTAAACCGGACCAGAAAATGTATCTTGCACAACTAGACCCCAAGGGGAACAAGTGTACCAAATTTGAGAAAGATCCATGAAGTAGTTCCTGAGAAATTGAAATCCAAGATGGCCGCCTTGTGGCCATATTGGATTTACGAATCGGACCAAAAAGGTATCTTGCACAACTAGACCCCAAGGGGAACCTGTGTACCAAATTTGAGAAAGATCCATGAAGCAGTTTCTGAGAAATCGCGGTAACAAAGTTTCATGGGGAAATCCAAGATGGCCGCCTTGTGGCCATATTGGATTTTCGAATCGGACCAAAAAAGGTATCTTGCACAACCAGACCCCAAGGGGAACCTGTGTACCAAATTTGAGAAAGATCCATGAAGTAGTTCCTGAGAAATCGCGGTAACAAGAATTGTTTACGGACGGACTGACAGACGGACGACGGACGGACGACGCACTGACGACGGACCACGGACGAAAAGTGATTTGAACAGTCCACCATCTGGTGATGGTGGGCTAAAAATAGAACATATCCGCTAGAATGGCGTGACACTGACGTCATCTTCCTGAAAGCTATTTTCGAGCTATTTATGGATCCCAAAAAAAATCAGTTTCTCCCCGAAATTATGAATAAAATAGGGAAAAATTAGTTTTACCAAAATAAAATACGTTTGTGTCCTTAAAGGCAAGAAAAATGTGAAAATTGGATAAAAAGACTCGGACCGAAAATGTTGCTTCTCATGCTACCTCGTGGCCGCCATCTTGGATTACCCATGATCCATTGCACCCACGATTATGCAAAGTCGCAAAATGATCCTAATGAGGTTCGCGGAAAAGTTATAAAGGTTCAGCTCTCATTTTCCGCGTTATGCCCCACCCGACACGCAGGCTAGATAGGGTTCCAAAGGTTCACAAGGTTTATCTGAGATCAATTTATAGATCATAATTGTAACCCTTGGGGTTGATTTAGTGGGGATAGCTAGCATTAAAAAAACAATAAAATAATGTTTTGGGTGATTTTTCCCGTGAACAAGAAATTCCATGGCGGCCATCTTGTAAAGTGACCACCACGGCCGACGTAGCCGGGCGAATCTAGAATGCCTCCAGTCTTTTTTCTGATCCTATGGAGTATGGTTGTGCAAATCTTCATGCTTTTATCATAAAATGCACAATCCTTTCACCTATCCGCTGGACTATGACCTGACAAAAACAAAATATTCGGTTTCTTTCGTTGACGATCAATTATTATCAATAGTGGCATGAACTTTTTTGAGATGAACTGAATCAGTCATCAGATATCAGTGAGTGACTTACATACTTCCTCCAAATGTGATATATCTATATATATATGAACGAAACCTTAAAATTTAGTTTGAAGGATCCTGTCTTTTTTTTCTTTTAATTTCACACTGTCATATTTTCTATCAGCCATGGCATGAGCTCGTATTACATGTTGACGATACACCGTTAAACCACAACCTACTTTTCATGAGATATAGACTTCATATATATAACCGACCTTGGACTGAATAATAAAATTTCATTGATGAATTTTGTACCACATTGAAAACAAATACTTTTTTAGTTTTTTTACTCTAGATTTCTTTACTATCAAAGATGGCATGAGATCATGTCATAAATAGGCCATCGTCTTTCTTAGATAATATCCTGTCAACAGAATCAGCGGGGAGATATAAGAAGTCAATATCATTTATTGGCCACAATAACAAAGTATAAAAGTTCAGTCGATCCATGGTGGGGATTCCCCAGTCTACTCCTATAGTTTCTGCACAGAATGAACTTCTTATATTTTTAACGTTATACACTCTTTCAAGTTCTTGGAAAAGAATTAATCAAATTAAAAATATATAAATTAATTGTTCAATTGTTCTTTAATTTTTTAATATAAATTTTTGAACTTCAATAACTGAATGGCAGGCAAGCGTTTCCATTATTTCTAGACAAATGGACAAATTCTCACATTTCAACTATTTTGTGACTTTTTAGGTAGAACATATAATCTTGTCTCAACTTATGAAATTTGTATATAATAAAAATCTTTATTTCGGACGTTATTATCGTCGATCCATACAGTAGAAATCATTAAAAAAAATAAACAGATAAAAATAGAATATAGTAGAGTAGGGGAGATTGGAGTACAGTGGGGCATGGGGCACAGTAGGACAAGCCGTCTAACTCCTATGTCAAGGGCTGGAAGCACATTACATTATCATCAGCAGAAAGCCACCACCACCATACAAATTCCATATTGACTACAAGTGAAATATATCATTGGTACAAAATTAGGGACAAAAAAGATTTTTTGAGAAGTCCAAGTAAATTTTGTGTATATCAAGTTTTTAGCAGTATTTCATTGCTGTTTTGTTACTACTGAGAGAGGATGGCAAAGGTACAATTTACTTATATCGATTTATTATCTCTCTGTAGGTATTAGTTTTTTGTGTTTTTTTTCATGAAACAGAATATATCATGCATCCAGGGCAGACTGGGACACTTTTGCCGGGGCAAACTGGGACAATAGTAATCAAATGATAACATTTAGTTTCATCCTAAAATGCTATTAAAATACATTATTTTGTTTCATAGATAGTAGTAATGGCTAATACTAACGGATTTGATGAGTTTTACTAACACTTTCAAAGTCAAATGTTTTCAATGGCATGAGAATCACACAATATATTGTCTTCCTCAAATTTGGTCTCTGGGAAATATTTTATGTGAAGCTGGGGTCTAAAATTTCAACTAACTTAACCATCGCTGTTAAATCTTCTAAACTCCTATGAAACATATTAGTATATACTTAATAAAAAATGTATTCTAATTATTCTCCCACCGCACCCCAGTGGATGTCCCAGTGCACCCATATCCGGAGCAAACTGGGACACTTTTTTAAAACTTTTTAAAAAGGCATTCTGGAGAAAAGTATAACAGATATTTCAGAATTGTTTGTAAGATTATGTCATAGTAAGTATTAGTTATAACTAGAGGCTAGAAAGCTACTCTACAGGACAATAATAGCAGAGATTTTTGCAATAAGGTGAAAAATGTCCCAGGGTATTTATAGAATCTTTGGAATATGAAAGTTAATTTCGATAAAATGACAAAATATATTTGAAGTTGAACTCATCATCAGCCTCGATCCTACCCCCCTCATCTACTTACTCTCCTTGGTACTTCTTGTTTATGGCGGAATTGAATTGAATTGCTTTATTTACCACCTTTCCCAAGAGAACGATCACATGATCCCTGTCCCAACATTATTTTACTGGATTTATATACTTACAGAAGGAGTATAAATTTTAGGCCTTCACAGTTTTACGGTGAGGAAGGTTGGAGTGCTTACCCTATTTTTGAGTGTGACTATATTTCTCAGCAATCGTATTGCAAACCTTATTATAATAAAACTTATGTTGATAGAATGCGAAATAAAAGAAAGATGGAATATTTTGTTGCTCGCCACGGCGTGCACTGGGCGCCGCCATTGCACCACTGCGTGACGTTTTTAGATGAGCGGAAGTGAGTGTATACTCATCTAAAAACGTCACAACGTCATGGAGATTTAAGGTTGATCGTGTTGGTCATGCCGATAATTCGCACGAAAAGGAACCCAGTATATCCACTGACGTTCTTAGTAGCTCAAGTATAATGATGAAAATGTTTACAAACTTAGAAGCATCGTCGTTCAACTCAAATCACTGCACAATTGCACAGGATCGATCGCGAGGCTCTTTTAGTTTAACGCTCAGCTTCAAATTTTATCCAAATTAAATCGGGCAATTCTTAAGTTGACAAAGATAACCTAAACCACTTTTCTTTTAGGAATTACCTCCCTGAGATTTACCGAGCCAGTTTTTTCCTCGAATTAAAAATCGGACCCAGAGTAATTCAAATGTCCGTAGTTGGAACGAGGAACGTCCCTGGATCAAGTGTTAGCCGTGACGTTGTCCTGAATGCTGATGTCATCAGTCACGTCATCACACAGGCAACATAGCGGCGCCCACGCCAACCACAAAGCAGAAACATGCCTTCACAAATTGTAATAAAAATAATAGGTTATCGCCCTCAACGACAGTAAAATAGTTGGTTATATTTCTTTAATTGTCCAACCTTTGTAATGGGAACCTATATAGAATAAAGTATTCCTCTTAGGGGTGACGACTTGAACACTTTTTCACTGGCAGTGTATATTTTGTTCATTGAAACAAAAGCAACATTAGTATCAACGGCTTATGGAGGTATAAGCTAAAAACGATGAACATAGCTACACTGACAATTTGCTTGAAATTATGAAATGATTATGTGTGAAGAAATCATTCAAACATGACAATATTATAAGCTTATCACAAGTATAGAAAAAGCCTGAAATTCATGTACATTACTTTTTATCAGCAGACATTTAATTCTGCTAAATTACACATTTCATCAAAAAATCTATTTCCTTTCTTCTGATGGTGATGATATAATTACAGCTTTTTTATTTCTTCCATTGTTATTTTAAATCGGAGCTTTCGTTAACTTCTAACCGAAGAAAACATACAGACGATCTGCCGGGTTTGTTTTAGCACAGTTGTGTTAAGAATTTTATTTGACCCACAAAGTCAAGTATCATAGAAAAAGAATAGAAAAAACACTTGAGTCCAAATGTAACATTTTATGTGGCCAGTGGTAAATAATTTACTTGTACCGGTAGTAAATAGAATATTGTTAAATTTCATGGAAGGTATGTGGGCCTACATGTACAGTCAGTAATGCATTATGTGAGAATTGTTTTCCAATGTACATGTATGCAGTTGTTACCACATTAAATGCCAGATTGTTATTTGTACATGCCATTCGACAAATATTTATAGGTTTATCGTTTTGGTGTGAAATGTAAGCCGTACGGCGTCGGGTATTACTGGCTTCTGGCTATTCTTGCATTTACCAGGTTTACCCCATGTTGAGGCGTTTATTCAATCAGACAACTTCGATGCTCCTCCATTAACATCAAATGAGTTATTTTTTGAGCTGATCTGCCATTACAGCTCCCGAGCTAGCGTATCTAATTTCGCTCAAGCCGGTGCTAGGGGCCGTGTGGATACTTCATAGTCTCCACATGAACCACTGCAATAGCTGAGATACTAAGGCCACGTCCGAGAATCCACCGTATTCTCGGGTCTCAATGTTAGGTACTGAGGGAAGATTTCCTGAGGAGTCATATGGTTGCTTTTTATTTGTCGAACGTGGTCAATTTTCCCCACGTCTTGCATATCGATCCAATCAATGTAATGGGATCGGAACCGGAGAGGGCGAGTAGACCCAGAGAACACCGGACTATATTGCTGTCTTTCAAACCATCCCAAACCTGCTTGCCCTCCACACCCGAACGTTTGGTCGTGAATCTTCCCCCATCTTCATTAGAATACAGAAATCTTACAAAATACAGTAGCTTTTTTTAATGATATTATTGAATGCTTTGTGGAATTGATTTCCCTGGAAAAGTTAACCTCAACTCTACCTTACAAATCTCTCAAAGTCCGTCGGGCGAAGTTTACAATTGCCGTCAACCTACATGGTTTCATTGAGAGTTGGTGATGAGAAAGTCGGTTTTCATTTACCCACGGCGAATCCACATAAAAATCACTATCGCGAAGTCCAATTACATTCAACCACTCTGTTTTAACTGAAAGAAGTCGTTTTTCTGATATTTATTTTTTTCATTTCACTTTGACATGTATCAGGTGAAACACATGTGGACGTTACATGACAATTAAAATACAACAATGAAACATCAAGATATCAAAACTGCAAAAACAAACATTTCACCTTTCCTATAAACATCATCCTCCATAATGCAGGTTTGTATACTCCGTACCAGTCAGACGAACCCTGACTAAGGATGATGATAAACATTGCCTAATCACAGAAGTGCATAAAGAGTTAGGATTAAGATCTACAATGGTATTGGCGCAAATGGTATATATTAAAGTAGCATGACTCAGATTAATCTACACTGGTCACAGTGACAGTGGGAAGCAACCTCCAAACAGGGTTATCTGCCCTTCTGTCAGTCGAGGGACTGGCAGGAAGGGAGATTACCCTGCTCGGTGGTTGAGTGGGAAGCCCACGAACATGAATTTATAAGATACAAATGTGTACATCAGTAACTGCAAACATAGTTGAAGAAGTCTTAAAATACTTATTCGCTAGATGGGATAAGATTTCTCTGGAAATAGAATTCCATGTTCCTACGAAGTAGGCTCTCATTTGCAAATTGTCCGGTAATGAGTGAGTGAGTCAGTCCATCCGAATCCTTTCGTCGACAAAATAAGGAGAACCGTTGACATCAGAACCTTGATTTTTGGCATGGCATCAAATCATGGCATTTGGGTTGGCATCTACACGCATATGAAAGCGCCCCGTCCATTTTGAACCACTTTCGGAGTGAGATAAGTTCAAAACTCAACAGGAGTTGTGAATGTGTCAGCGAACCAGATGAAACCTGTCATCATCAGCCGCCAATTTGCAAGTCATGTGATGCCGTACTTGTTCGAAACTTACCGTTCCACAACACCTCTCAAATTATAAAGTAATTTATCTATATATTGGAATTTTGATCAAGGCCATTTAATAGATATTATAATAATGGTGCATGCCAGTGTCCAAAGTTGAAATTTTAACATTTCTGAAATCCACACATCGACAAATTGAGAAAGACGAATATACCATAAAGTCTCGTTTTTCGCTAGGCACAAATGGAGACGATCGAGTTTCAAGTCTCGTTATGGATCGTGAAGGAGGGTCGTGCTTTTGAGAATCAGGCTTCAACTTATAATATTTTTCCACATTTCAGGGAATGCTTATGCCTACAGATAGCTAAACGTCATTTTTTTAATGCCGGGTATCGCAACAGCAATGAATACTGTGCTTGATTTTGATTCCAATCTTCCATCAATAATAAAATATCTATTCCAATACACCCATATGGACAGTAATGAGTCCCTTCATCTTCCCAACGTCAGCTTAAGGTGGATGAGGGGCGAGCACTCCTCACCACCACTCGCGCCCCTGCTCATCACCCATGTTCGATAAATGTGTTATCTTTCTCTTTTAGTTTTTCTTACTCTACTTTACCGATAACTTTGTAAAAGCAACCAAACAAGCTGATGTAATAAACACAATTCATCTGGGGTGAATTGCGCAGCAAATATTCAAGACAGATTATAGTATCGCACCGGTTGCCTTGCAGGTAAACATGCACAGTTGCCCCAGTTAACGATCTACCTTTCGCCACTTCGACCTTGGCCTTCGGCATACGTGCGGCATGTTTCAACATATTATGTGTTTAGTTGCTTCGCAAATCAATAGAGAAACCTTATTAGGGCTGACGAAATCGATTTCGAAGCAGACATAATATCGCATCTAGTATTTCATTGTAAAGTGGTTGTCAGATCGCTAAGCTTATAGTGTCACGACACATACCTCATGACAGTTTGTAGCGGGTATTCCCCGTCTCACCCAAGGCTATAACCAGGGCTGCCGAGCGGTGATTGGACAGGCGATAAGCTAATCAAACTGACTGGGAGCCCTAGACGACCTAGAATCTTTTCATTCAATAGATTTATCAGTATCAACATAGCTCAGCATCGGAGAGATCACAGAGTTCAGATCTCTCCGAGTTAAAAATACCGTAGAAAATTGATGGGGACTTGTGAGGTAATTACGTTACAACGACTCGGTTCACAATGTCCATTTGAGCATGACGCAAACTCTGTATTGGGGGGGTACAAAATTTGAATCAAGTGTTAGTTTAGTTGGGGGGAGGTAAATTTACACGATTTTGTTGGGGAGGGGGTCTCTCAATAACCTTCAAAATATATTAGAGGAGGGGGTGGGGTTGTCGAAAAAAGCATTTGCATGGGTCTGTTTATTCACAAAACCATCCTCGGAGGGAGGAGGTTACAATTGCAATGACCAAATATTGCCATTGGTACCAAACCACAGTTGCCAATCTAATGAACGTATAGTTTGTTTAAGTATTTCATTTTATAGTAGCAAATCTACGAGGACACTTGTAATAATTAACACAGATTTCTAAAAGCGTTCTTGTGTGGTTCCTCTGTACCCAGGCACGAATTATATTTCAAAGAATCGTATCTTTTATCGCATCAGACCTATTCTCTTTATGAGTGCACGTCAGTGAATGCCCTGCAATATCATCTCAATAACTACGCTCTTTAAATCAGCGTCGGTCCTTTCTCTCCTTCTTCCTCCGCTGATTCAGACATGGCTCATTTGTGCCTTGTTCCAACGCGATTTGTCAAAACTTTTGCATTTTGTCATAACTGAGACAAACGGGTTGCCAGTGCATGGAGAGCAAAGATTGAGGCGGAACGCGTTGCAACAGTATCTCATAATCTCTTGAAACAAAACGCGTTGACATGATGTATGTCGACGTAAAATGTCACAACAGATTAAGCTATAGGATAACCGAATCTTCCAGACATGTGAAACCTTGAAGGCATTTGGGACAGCAAAGACATCTGCATGGCAGAGAATAACGTTGCAATCAGCTGGAGACCTAGCCACAACTGTTCCTATCAATAATGCCTTCGGTTGATAGTCACACATGTCGTTCATTGATCTCCGTGTGCTATTACCCGTACCGTATAAACGTTCATTTTGATGCTCCTTACCTGTTATTTTCGGGACGCTAATTCTTTCTTTTCCACGCTTGTCGCTTTTATTAAAGTTTCCGGCGCTGGTGATTAGCTGTACACGAACCGTTTTCACATCGACCCTAACCTTCCTCATATTACGCACAGCCAGAAAAATGGTGTTGGCCCAACACCATTTTTTAGTGTTGAGGCCAGTTCAACACCAATAAGTGGCGTTGAGAAACGGTGTTGACATAATTCAACACCAAAATGTGGTGTTGAGGCCAGTTCAACACCAAAAAACGGTGTTGAGAAAATGGTGTTGACCCAATCCAACACTGAAAAATGGTGTCGAGACAAGTTCAACACCAAAAAGCGGTGTTGAAAGAATGGTGTTGAAAATCTAACACTGAAAAATGGTGTTGAGACCAGTTCAACACCAAAAAACAGTGTTAAGAAAAGGGGGTGTTTCGACACCAGTTCAACGCCAAAAGCGGTGTTAAGAGAATGGTGTTAAAATTCCAACATTGAAAAAAACAAGGGTTGTGTGAAACCCGGCAGGCTCGCCGTTTTGGTTTACGCCAATAAGAATGTTGCCAACTACAAATTATTTGAATTTACTTCAATTTCAAAATTTCAAAGAAAAATGCAATTTGAACTCATAGTCTTGCCTATTTGTGGCGCTTACTTCCGCCAGCATGGCCGACATCTCGCAATCAGATCGCCTAGGGCGAACGCTCGCGCTTGGCGCTCGCATAGACTCAAGATATTTAATCAGTCCAACTTGGCAGCTCTGAATGAGAGATTAGATGCTTGGACATATGGCTATTGAAATGTAGACCAGCGAATTGGATTTACAGATATACAGAGGAAAACGCTGCCCATCATGGGAATTTCATTATCTTTCGTCGGATTTTAGCCCAACAAGACATAATGATATGAGCATTTGGCTCGTTCTATATTCTGATAAATGGAGACAGATCAGCTACTCAACCATGCAGGCGCTCGACACTAGAAGCCCAGAAATGCAGCGAAAATGGCGAAATTGTATTGAAAGAAATACAGATGTCGATCAAGTTTATCAATGGAGATGATTAAAATGATAGAAAAGAGTAACAAACAGCTATAAATACAACAGTGGCTTAACTCAGCTGCCAAATTTCTGGGGTGACGCCGTTATTGTCGGCATATAGCACATACCATTACGTGAGTTCTATTGATATCTCCACATGTTAATCTGTATAATTAACAGCTTTATAAAAGCAGAAGAAAAAAGAATATTAAAACAAATTATCCTTAAAGGGCTATATGCTGACAATAACGCTAAAACAAGTATATATTTGCATTATTTACTATTTCCTGATCAATAAGTCAATCATTAAGTCAATCATTCAATCTGTATAATTAACAGCCTTATGAAAACAGAAGGAGGAAAAAAAGTAAAACAGATTATCCGTGCTATATGCTGACAATAACGGTGTTTACCGCTCTGTTAACCCCAGGATTTTGAAGGCTGGGTAAGCGCCCTGTAGCTCGCTGTCGTAGGTTTGTTTAAAGCTGAATTGGCTTGAAAAATTACTTTATACCAAGCAAGTAGACCAAGAAGTTGGAATTTTCCAGTCATAATTGCCGTATACGTATAGAGTAAACTTACTTGTACATATTTTGCCGGTTTATTGCGACGCACTGTGCGCTTTACTGTCAGCTTTTCAACGTTTCGTTGGAAAAAGAAACACAAATTTGCAAATGACGGACGGATTTTACGATTCTCTGTCTAGTGCTTCCGCCGAGGTCGCGCGCCCCGCATCTATCCTTATATAAGACAATGCCGGGCTGGCTGACACAAAGCATCCTGAAATTGAACAATCACTTTTTGCTGACGATGCTGCCATGTGGAAATCTGCTGGCTCGATAAAAAAACTAACAAGTATAATGCAAAAGGTACTGAATACAGTCAGCGATTGGGCCGATAAATGGGGATTCAAATTTTCAGCTGTCAAAACTACCGGTGTGCTATTCTCAAATAAATAGAACACTGACATCACGCTATCACTAGGAGGACAGAAAATCGAGTTTAAGAATAGTGTCAAATACCTAGGTATGATATTCGACCGAAAACTCACTTGGAAAGACCACATTGACCAATTAATTATTCGGTGTAACAAAGACCTGAACCTTATGAGGTGCGTATCGGGTACCAACTGGGGGGCCAATAAAGTTAGCTTAATCAAATTATATCAAACACTCATCAGATCCAAAATAGACTATGGTTCAATCGCGTATCAATCAGCATGCAAGACCCATTTAAAAAGAATAGACAGCATTCAGTATTCGGCCTTAAAAATAGCCACCGGTGCGTTCAAAGGAACTCCTTTATGCAGTCTACAAATAGAAACTAATGAAAAACCCTTACATTTAAGACGAGAAGAGCTGTCAATGAAATATGCAGGGAAAACAATAGCCAAGGGCGAAAGCCACCCATGCCACAACATTTTTGGCCCAAAAACCGAATACGAATTCCTAAAAACAAAATGGGAAAAAGACTCTGCACCACTCGGTTACACGATAGAACGATTATTCGAAGAAGAACACGACATTCCAATCTCTTGTATCTCTGACACTGACAAGGTCAATAGACCACCATGGCAACTAATCACACCACACGTGGACACGAATATACATAGCCACATCACCAAACAGGACAACCCAGAGGATATAAGGGTCACTGCCCTCGAATATATTGACACACATTGGAAAAATCGCTTGAAAATATATACAGACGGCTCCAAAAACACAAGTCACAATACAGGTTCTGCATTCGTTATTCCAGAACTTGACATCCACGAAGGTTTCAAACTACCAGACAATATGTCTGTATACACCACTGAATTAGTCGCCATAATCAAGGCCCTCGAATGGGTTCTCCAGAACCGACCGGTTTCCACCGTTATTCTTAGTGATTCCTTAAGCGGACTGGTATCTATAGAGAACTCCAAATCCAACAGCAGACCTGACCTCATACACGAAATAGAAATTCTATGTACACAAATAAGAGACAATGACATTGACGCCATTTTAGCTTGGATTCCCGCCCACGTGGACGTTAGGGGAAATGAAGCCGCTGATAGGACAGCCAAAGATAGCCTCACCAAAACTGCACCTGACGTGCATATAGGACTAGGAACCAAAGAACTGAATTCCATCATTAGAACTAGAATAGATAGTAAATGGGAAAAAGAATGGAACGAAGAAAACCGAGGTAGATGGCTACATAGTATTCTAGATAAGGGGAAAAGACGGAGTTGTGGATTCCAGCTAGACAGCAAACGCGACGACCGCATTATCACCAGGTTAAGGCTAGGCAAATCCGGACTTAAATCACATCTGTCCATGCTTCTGAAAAACACCTCACCACTCTGTACCGCATGCAACAATGTAGAAGAAACAATAGAACATGTCCTGCTTGAATGCCCAATCCAAAACCGACAACGTGAGGCACTTAGAAACCAATTAAAAAAATCCAACACTCCCTTAACATTACCAGCGATATTAAACCCTAAGCCCCCCATTAGAAATCAGGTATTCAAGTCCTTAATAAATTTTATCAAAGCTGCTGGTTATTATTCCAGTATATAATACTACCGCCGTGCATGCGCAGTCAACTTTTTTTTCTTTCTTTTTTTTTCTTTTTTCTTTTTTCCACATAATCAACCACTAGTACACCAAGTACTATCACACGATTTGATAGAGGCCAAATCATTCTTCTGACTTAAACAAACGGTATGGTTGCATCGGAGTTACCTTGATACTGAGGGCCGTGTGCACCATAGCCATACAAAACATTATGGCCATAATAACTATCCATACATAGCATCCGGCCAAAATGTCACAGACTCATTTAGAAATAAAATAGGCATGGCAACAACGGAGTTACCTTGATACTGAGGGCCGTCTGTTCCACTGTCCTACAAAACAAACGATGGCCAAATCTAATTGAATTCACGACAACAATAGTACGGCCAAATCGCATATAGCGAGCAGTATTCGGCATAAAATATAGGAAATGGTGATGGCGGAGTTACCTTGATACTGAGGGCCGTCTATCTCATTGTCCTACAAATTCTTTATGGCCATCAAACGATAATGCATTCAGAAATAATATAGAGCTGTTTATTTGTGTATTCACCAAGTACTGAATCCATCGAAATGTTTAGTTATTTATCCATTTGTCCATCTATTTACTCACTTAATTATATATTGCTATTCATATTGTGTGACCGACGGTCGGGGGGTGCCTGTTGTTGTGAGGAAGATATATCAAATTATTGCATCGAAAAACAATAGAAAACAAGAATGACTACAAGCCTTCTATTTCATATGATACAGGCACACCGAAGACCATAGACGAGTTGGACAAGACCTAAAACAGAAGACGGATGACGATTACAAGAATACTAACAGCGCCTTGAGTGACAACGCCGCACAGCAAGAACACCCAGAAT
>JAVTVY010013170.1:0-57501 GCA_036873755.1 Hanleya hanleyi | reverse complement strand
GGGCCACCGCGCATGCGCAGAAGGCCGATATGTCAACCCCACACCCAGTCCATCAGATGCCCCTTCACGAATGCTTCACTTTGATACCTCACTCGACCCCATTGGACCATTAGGGCTGCCCTAGCTCCAAAACGTCTATTTCCATACCCTTGGGTCACCGCGCATGCGCAGAATGCCGATATTTCAACCCACGCCCAGTCCATCAGATGCCCCTTCACGAATGCTTCACTTTGATACCTCATACGACTCCATTGGCCCATTAGGGACTCCCCTAGCTCCAAAACCGCTATTTCCATACCCTTGGGCCACCGCGCATGCACAGAATGCCGATATTTCAACCCCACACACAGCCCATCAGATGCCCCTTCACGAATGCTTCACATCGATACCTCACTCGACCCCATTGGTCCATTAGGGGCTTCCCTAGCTCCAAAACGTCTATTTCCATACCCTTGGGCCTCCGCGCATGCGCAGAAGGCCGATAGTTCAACCCCGCGCCCAGCCCATCAGATGACCCTTCATGAATGCTTCACTTTGATACCTCACTCGACCCCATCGGTCAACTAGGGGCTCCCATAGCTCCAAAAAGGCTATTTTCATAACCTTCGGCCGCCGCGCATGCGCAGAAGGCCGATATTTCAACCCCACACCCAGCCCATTAGATGCTCCTTCACCTAACCTTCACTTTGATACCTCACTCGACCCCATCGGACCATTTTATCTAGGGACTACTTTTTCTCCGCGGAAGCTTTTTTTCCGAGACCGAATCACCGCCAAAACCACGGCCAAACCGCATCACCGCGCATGAATACATTTTTTTTTTGCCGGAACTTTTTTTTTTCGACAACACGACACAAAAACTGGCCGCCATCTTGGACCAACACCATCTTGGTAACACCTCCTACCACACACGACACAAAAACTGGCCGCCATCTTGGACCCACACCATCTTCGTCCCACCTCCTACCACACACGACACAAAAACTGGCCGCCATCTTGGACCCACACCATCTTCGTCCCACCTCCTACCACACACGACACAAAAACTGGCCGCCATCTTGCACCCACACCATCTTGGTCACACCTCCTACCACACACGACACAAAAACTGGCCGCCATCTTGGTCCCACACCATCTTGGGCACACCTCCTACCACACACGACACAAAAACTGGCCGCCATCTTGGTCCCACACCACACACGACACAAAAACTGGCCGCCATCTTGGTCCCACCACATCAATCTGGGTCCCACACAGTCACAGACCACGCCTCCCACCCCCCACCAGCCAATCACAAACACGCTTACATACCACCAATTGTGACGTCATAGTTACATCCGGGTGAAAATTAACTCCATTTGCGCGCTACCTACTACTGCCCAAACATGACTTTGTCCCAACTTTTGAGACATGTCGCAACCGAAACGTGTCCGAACATGTCTCAAACTTGGAAGTGATTCAGAATAGTCTATCTCCCATTACATGTTTCATCAGATCGCCAGATCGCCTGTAAAAGAAACAGAAATACACGAATCGTTTATTAAATTCAGCTTGCATCAGTTTTTATTCTCTTATCTTCGATGGAAGTCCAACTCGGGTGTAAACCAACAATAACGATAGGCTACAGACAGGAACATATACAATAGACAAGCTTGCTCCTCAGGTTAACAATGAATGTGATCATTCCAGAAAGATATATGTTCGATACATCATAATTCCTGATGTGAACCCATTTATCATGGCGTGCAGATTGTTCATGACAATAATGTGCTCATATTTTGGTGAACTAGATCACAGATTTACACCAAATCATGGTACATTTACATTCAGATATTAACCCAAATAATAATTTACTCAAGTTGGCACATCGGTCTGTTGACATGACACAGTCTAATCCAGCACACAGGAAGCAGCTCTCAACAGGGGGTACTAAATTGCATACAGATATTGACCATACTTGCTGACTTAGATACATGAATGTCTGTAATTTGAAAATCATTCATTCATCTGCTCGCGGTAAATATCTCCGAATCGTTGAAATTCCATTCCGTTTCGGGAAATGGAATACGGATCGCAGATGATTAATAAGATAACGGAGTCCTGGACTCGTCTCGAGTTGTCGCAACAGTGGTCACAGTCAGGGAGGAAGGAGGAAAATTGTTTTACACACAAACAATATTCAATATTTTCATAAAGATAAAAAATAATCTCTCCTCCTGGTTTCATCTTCGCATATCCAAGTCGAACACCACACGTGTTGCCTTGGCTGAACATATAAACACAATATCTGATCAGAATATAAGTTTGATGATGTCATAGCTCTATAAATATTCCGTGATCCCATTAGGAGGAGTGCATCTTATGACCTCTTTAAAATTCAACTTTGATTGACTATTCGAAAGAAATTAACATCAATACAACCACCACTTGCCATATTTGGAAATGTCACAGGCTGACATCAAAGAAAATCCTCGCTGCACTGTGTTGGCAAGCTCCTATGTTGATTGGCTATATGACATCACGTGCGTTTCTTAGTTTTTACCAATTCACTCTATTCAATAGGTCAAGGTAAATGACGAAACATTAGTGTAGTATTCAACTTGAAATGTGAAGATGCCTGCATGGTTTGGTGTCATTTGGTGTCAGTGGCCGAATCGTATATAGAGCAATCGTATTGTCCAGAATATATCCTGATGCGCTACACACATTTAAAATACTGGATGTAGATCTGGTCACACAAAGAACACAGTTGTTGTTTCTTCCAACATGTCCAGCGCGAGCCCTCAATGATGCTCCATTAATGTCACTCATGTTTTATAGCGACACATGCTTTGCATTTTTTTGGTATGAATCATTGGCAAATTTAAATTGGCGATCATGTGGGGGGCCAGAAATGTGGTGTTTTACCGTTTTCTTCGAGTTTTTTGTTTTCTTGTTTTGATAAAAGAGTGCATGAGCTATTTTATTTCACATCAGATAATTCTTCCCTAATGTACTATGTAGTTTACTTTGGAGAACCTGGCACAAATAAACAAAATGCTCAAGGATTGCTTTTTTTTTATTTTTGCAGCAGAGCAGACCCCAAGATATATTTTGGGGGCTTTCAGAATCAAGGAGTGAACAAATATTTAGTGGGGAGGAGGCGTCTCTTCCGAAGCCTTGGCAGGCCAAAAATAGTCAAATACCCTAGGCCTGGAAGAGTTATATTACGATGCAAGTAATTCAGTTAAATTAGTCGGTCTGTTTATTCTCAATATCGACAGATATATTCAGGATCGCTAAAGACGAGAAATTTTTTTTTGGAAGCCAGTACTTCCATGCACCAGACATTATCCGTCTTTTATACTGTGTTCCTTGAGACATGTCGCTTTTGCGACTCGGTTGTACGTGTTTCGGCTTTGATGTTTCAAATAGCTATTCGGGTCATTATAGTGAAACGGCAACGCGATTGAAACATGTCGCAACCATCAAATAGCTGTATTCTCACGTCTTTGAGACATGTTTTCATGGGAAAACGGGTGAAACATGTAGCATTATGAAGCATCTCACATGTTACCCATCTCTAAATGAAACGTTAAACATGTTTCCACTTTTTACAGTGTAGACTCGTCCATTCCTGCACTTAGCGCCTGAGCACTGTCCGCACGAAGGAAATACGAGAGATATTGAACTGAGCTTACCGAGAAAAGACGTGGATCAAAGTTTACCTGCTTACTAGACTTTGGTGCGCATTATTCATGGATAAGAAATACCTTATTCAAACTTGAAGAGTATTCCTAAATAAGGCTTGGGAAACCTCTTCATAGTCAATATATAGAATATGCCCCACCGTTTGATCCGCCTATACTATTGTGGTGCAGCGTTACACCTCTGAAATACAGTATTAATTTGAAGCGTAACCAAAAAAGTTATCTTGCACAACTAGGCCCAATGTGGGACCTGTGTACCAAATTTCAGAAAGATCCATGAAGTATTTCCTGAGAATTCACGATAACAATGTTTCAAGGGGATTTTCAAATCGGACCAAGAAAGGTATCTTGCGCAACTGGACCACAAGGGGAACCTGTGTACCAAATTGGAGAAATATCCATGCAGTACTTCCTGAGAAATCACGATAACAAAATTTCATAGGGAAATCCATACTGGCCACCCGGTGGGCATATTACTTTTTCGAATCGGACCGATTATGGTATCTTGCACAACTAGACCCCAAGGGGAACCTGTGTACCAAATTTGAGAAAGATCCATGCAGTACTTCTGGAGAAATCACGATAAAGTTTCATGGGGAAATCCAAGATGGCCGCCTGGTGGCCATACTGGATTTTCGAATGGGAGCAGAAAAGGTATATTGCACACCTAGACACCAAGGGGGACCAGTGTACCAAATTCGAGAAAGATCCATGCGGTTCCTGAGAAATCACGATAACAAAGGTTCATGGGGAAATCCAAGATGGCTGCCTGGTGGCCATATTGGATTTTCGAATCGGACCGAAAAAGGTATCTTGCACAACTAGACCCCACGGGGAACCTGTGTACCAAATTAGAGAAAGATCCATGCAGTAGTTCCTGAGAAATCGCGATACGGTTCATGAGGAAATCCAAGATGGCCGCCTTGTGGCCATATTGGATTTTCGAATCGGACCAGAAAAGGTATCTTGCACAACTAGACCCCAAGAGGAACCTGTGTACCAAATTTGAGAAAGATCCATGCAGCAGTTCCTGAGAAATCACGATAACAAAGGTTCATGGGGAAATCCAAGATGGCTGCCTGGTGGCCATATTGGATTTTCGAATCGGGCCGAAAAAGGTATCTTGTACAACTAGACCCCAGGGGAACCTGTGTACCAAATTAGAGAAAGATCCATGCAGTAGTTCCTGAGAAATCGCGATACGGTTTCATGGGGAAATCCAAGATGGCCGCCTTGTGGCCATATTGGATTTTCGAATCGGACCAGAAAAGGTATCTTGCACAACTAGACCCCAAGAGGAACCTGTGTACCAAATTTGAGAAAGATCCGTGCAGCAGTTCCTGAGAAATCGCGATAACAAGAATTGTTTACGGACGGACGACGAACGGACGACGGACCACGGACAAAAAGTGATTTGAACAGCCCACCATCTGGTGATGGTGGGCTAAAAATCGGATATTGGATCTGATGGGAATCAAACTCACATCGTCTATGATTCCAGTCGCCTGGCCTCACGGCAACATCTTTCCCCAGTATTAAGAATCTCTCTGAACGTTTGGTTCTATGTGGATGCAGATTTGGGTCTCTTCTGCTCAAACAAAACAAGAAGTTGAACTATAATTGTGGTTCAATATAGAACCAAAATCCCAAATATGGATAGACATGGAGAAATTGTGGTTGTTTCACCAAAGTATCCGTGAATTTAACAGAAATAAATCCCTCCCCGGTGACGTTCTATAATTCTGAACAATAAATGCAGAAAATATATACAGAGAAAATGCCCAGGTTTGTAAATGCTCAGTCAAATTCAACCAAAAGCCTAATTTCATACTTCCGTCCGATTGTTACCATCCTCCATACTGCAGGTCTGCATGTATACTCGCAGATTAGGGCAGTACTACAGTTATTACTCGAACAAACTGTTTAAAATAAGAGTCAATGAACGGACGACGTTACAGCGTGCTTCGCCGGGTTCGCAGAAAAGCTGACTTTATATTAAAGATGTAATCAGCCTCAAAATGGATGGATTTTGTAAACTCTCCCTATGCGTTTTTCAGCATGGGAGATTACCAAAGCATCATATGTATTATATTTGATGATAGTGGGATCGCCATATACAACGAATGCAGGAATATCTTATCAGGGAAATTTGAAACTCTGCCCGCTTCGACGGGTTTTCTGTTTCGCCATTGAGTGTGTGTTGTACGCGGAGAGGGTAATGACGTCACTGTGTGACGAATGAGTGACGTAGAGACGCTCACGAATCTGAATGCTGCACGCTGCAGTCATGGGATAACGTCATGGCTCGTGCCTTCGGTTCGGTAATGTCGCATAGCATACGTTGGTGGAATGCACCGCACGTGTATACGCTTGTTGACACGGCCGTGGAAAAATAAACGGCATGCCATGCTGTTTATTTTTAAAGATCAGTTCCTTCTATTTTCTCGTGAATGGTGGAAACAAGTTATTTGTGGTCAAATGTGTCTCATTTTATACCTGTTGTAACATATGTCACTTTCGCTGAGTTTGAGAGATCGATTTCAGTCCAGATTTGAGGCTGGTGACATCTTTAATACGCTGTAGAACGGTCGCTTTAATGCACTCGCGGAAAGGACGCATGAGCGTCATTTGCGTACACTTCGCCATTCATAAGATGGCTTGCGAATCGTGTGTCTCCATCATCGCTGAGCGATATCCGGTATTTTACCGTATTATGCTCGGCCTTCATCCGGCGGAGAACAGACTCGAGAAATCTGATAAATTACAGGTTTTCATACCACTTCGGAAACAGATATTGCCTGGGCTTACAAAATATATAGGTGTGAGTAACTTTCGTATCATCCAAGAGGTGTGGTAGATATGTAATTTTGAACAAGTAGGACATCACATGACTCGAAAATGGCGGGTTACGTTGGAGTTACGTCGGTAGGCTTTAGCTGATTGGCTGACAACGTCAAGCGGTATTGATTTCAGGAAATTCCCCTGTTGCAGTTGCCGAAAGTAGGCTAAACATGGATACACACGATCCCAGGGTCAGTCTTATCGCGCAAAGATGACCCAGTTGGTTACAGGTTGGCCTGAGCGTCTCTCCAGTCAAAATAATAAGGGCTACTCACAACTTGAGTTCAGAGGGGATAAAATATATGACACACTGCCTGTCTTCTAATTTGCCCAAATATGGGCATACTCGGAGAGGTCATGAGGTCACGAAAGCTGTTCGGAAAGTCTATTAATAAACGGCTGATCTTAGTCCCGGTGAATTCGTCTTCTGTCATGGCTCGACTTTGTCAGACGGACCATGACTAGGGATGATGGTTGTTTACATACTTTTGACTACATGTGAGTATTTAGTCTCTCTGTATGAAACGTATTTGTGCAGAATTGAAGAAATGAATTGTTTGCTTTTCAAGCGTAATCCATAGAGGGATTTCTCTGGGTTGAAAGTTACATCTCATTGCCGAGAGTACATAAATGGCCGAGATTTCATTGAAGCTCTGCGACTCATCCACCTCAAACTCCACGACATTGATTCGACGTCACGTGCAGATTATACTTGGCTTATTTTGCTCTACTAAGTTAGTGAATAAGTAGGATTTAACGTCGCTTTCAACAATTTTTAAAGTCCTATCACGAAAACCCAGACCGGGTCCGCCAGTCTATCTATCGATATCCTATTCCTGCACAGCGGCAAGCGAAAGGATTTCAAGGTAGTGATTTAGGCATGGTTGTCGTTGTTATCCCAAATTTCATGATAGCCTCACACCAAGCGATGGGTTCAGATCGTTTCCCTCATATATCTCTTAATTTCACTGATCACTTCTTCAGACAAACTCCCTCTGTGGGGGTACATAGCATGATTTGCATGGTCCATTCTCTTCAATATACCGACAATATAGTAAATAAGACCCGGTTTGATGTATAATTTGTGTTCCGGCCGAAAAGTCTACGAATTAATATCGTTGAATTCCTATTCCCACTGGCGGATCCAGGCTAGCTCTTAATCCGTTCTTTGTGCGCGGCTCATATTTATTGCAGCTCACATTTTATGTCATGGCGGCTTTCTCTATGAGGAACCCATTATCGTCTCAAGCATAATCCTCTGCCTTTATTTTATAGCAATACCTGGAATATTTCTCATGAAGATTCGAGACTGCCAACATCATGCGACTTCTTATTCGGAGTTATATGTATTATGCTAAGCTATTCAGTGGATCAAGAAGACACGAAACAAGATATTAAAATTACGATTCTATTTATTTATTGTACTGTGAAACGATTTTCATAACAGTAAAAGTAACAGAACATCGCATTTAAAACCATCTTCCGATACTTGTAAATCTGTACATTTCAGTGTTCAATCTATTTTGCCGATATGATCAGCTTGACCGTATCACTTACTATCACCCCCAATCCACATTCTTTAATGCCAAATGTTAACTTATGAGATGAAGACATGCACAACGAAATATCCAGCTGGGACACTATTTTGAGTGAAAAATTATCATGTTGACGGTTACAGTTGTATGTATCTGAGTCAAAGGTCAATGTCAAAAGAAAGCTGGATCTGAACTGGCGACAGTGGGTTGGAACTGACACCACTCATGAATAAATGTAATTGTATGCCTACAGTTCATTTCATTCCCAGCTAAGTTACTTTGTTAATAAATTCTATAGACAATTGTACTGCGACCCTGATAATAACTTTGCCAATCAAACCATTTCCTTTTGAAACAGATGGAAATTTCACTTTGGTGGGTCGGAACTGGCGTTTTGTCTGTATCATTTGATATATTTCAAGTGCGAAAAGGGAATTTCGCATTCAATTAGTTATATACATCTAACAATGTCGATATTGTAACGCGCAACCCTATCTGTCACTCAGTGTATCTCACTGGTGTGTGATTTCTCTCCGGAGGCGAAAATGAGAGTAGGGTAAACACATCACATTCAGAGTTCGGTACTCTGTAAACCATGAATCGGGTTCGAATGAGACAGTAATATACTAGACATGCAAAACACAAACAGACTCAAAGATAACGGATATTGTGATTCAGGTGAAATATAACATGAACAATTTTATTCATCAATGTACAAATGTTGTATATGGGTATAAGTATATGGTAATATGTACTGTAGGTTCAGTTTACATATACACCGTGATTAGATGATCAGGTCAGAATCAGTTCAGCTTGTGCCAAATCCGGCACCGGTTCAGTTTGTGCCAAATCCGGCACTGCATGTTTTGGATTCAGTTTGTGCCAAATCCGGCACCGCATGTTTTGATTGATTCAGTTTGTGCCAAATCCGGCACAGCAGAGCTGGCATGGTACTTATTATCAAGTGTCAAAATTATATAATATGGTGCTCCGAAAATGGTGCAAATCTCAGCACTGGACTAGGTGCAGGTTGCATAATTTAGACTTGCTCCGAAAACGGTGCAGCTTGCAGAATTCAAGCTTGCTCCGAATACGGTGCAGCTCGCGGAGATGTTTTACTACACAGAGTTTGCACCAGATCTGGCACACTCCGAAATAGTAGACCTCTAAAACTTCCCTATGTGGTGAAACGTCTACATAAATTGCCAAAATATTTGGAGAAGATATCTGAATTCAACTCCAAGCTTTAGTTTCATATATAATTTAGTAATTTATTCTCAAGCACTAACGCCAATTCTTTCCCAGGATCGTCGCATAATTTCACGACATCGGGAGCAATGTGCGTGATGACGCAATACAGAAATCCCGACCTGTTTACATGCTAATAAGATCACATGACCGTGCCATACCAAGTGAATGACAACTGCACCATGCTACAATATTATTAGCTGTAACTCACCAGTGGTGGGTATTCCATCATGCCTTGTGCCATATCCGGCGTAACACTTTCGAGAATAAATTTAGCAATTTAGTTTTCGGCCAAAACCTCTCCAAAAACACATCCAAACTTTAGAAGGATATGTTGGAGATCTCTTGTCCACTAAAAATGCGCGTATTTATAGTTTTCTGACCTGACCTCTGACCTCGTCTAGTTAACCAATCAAATAACACGGTAAGTGGCGCAAACACGCCCCTAAGGTAGATTGACAGGGAAACCCCCGCTCTGCAGAAAACAGCATGGCGGAAAGCGGAAGATTTCAACCGTCAACGAGACGTTCCATAGCTCAAAACAGTGCACTCTTATCTTATAAACAACGGACAGTATCTTCAGGGATGTTTTAGTGGTACATAGATGTTTGAGACGTAAGAATAATGTACCAAAGAAGGGACAAAATATACTAGTCAGCTTCCGAGATCGTCGAAGAAGGTGAGCAAATAACAACAACAACATCCTCAAGTTTTTGACAGGTGCACGAAATATACGACCTAAAACGTCTCCAATATCGCGTAAAGACACAACAGGTTTGCATGAATATATGCCTCAAGATTAAATAAGGCCTGGGCCGCTACAATATATACATGATTGTCGAGGTAGCCATCCCCGTAAGCCCATTGCTCTGTTCGACATATTGTCTCGAGTTCAGTTTGAAAACATATCAGATATCTTAATTACCAGCCTCACCTATATATGGCTTGGACATCAAGAATCTTCTGATATCCATTTGGAAGTGATAAGAATTACATGCGATCACGTTGTGTGAACTTCAAAAAGCACATCCTCGTGAGCCAGTTTATCGATCAATCTGTTAGGATCGATACACTGGCTTGGTTACTTATCCATAGCAGTTCCGGATATAAATATATCAAGAGGTTTTCTCTGGATCAAACCAATCAGTGAACGCGCTAAGCTAGCTGATTAGGCCAATCCGCTGCGTGATATGAGATGTGACAGGTTTGAATTTCATTGCTGGCCAAATAACTTTGATGTCGGGCGGAAATCGACATCGGAAGTCAAAGCAAAAACCTCAGGCTTGGAATACCGACATGCGCGCGGGATGAAATGTACAAGATAGTAGAATAGAGGCAATGACTCAAGAACTCATTCGAATCACCAAAAATGTCCAGGTATAACCCTCTGCGAGGATTTAGGATTTACCTGGACTTGTGAAGATGCAAGAAGCAGTGCAGGAGAAATAGGTCAAAAATCACAAACGGAGACGCCAGGCAGCATCGCAAAGGAGGTATTTGGGAGGTACGATCAATTCTGACTTACTTCTTCCTATAACTTGCGCGCGCATAACGCTGTTTGGTGAGGATGTTAACGGGGAACCCGTTAATTTAAGTCTAGAATATTATAAATATTTATTGCACGGACATGAGAGGAATACTTTTGTCCTGAAAGCCTGCAAAGAGAGTCTGTTCAGTTATGCCCGCATCCCCCGGTTACGCCAATGGGTAGTTATATAAATGAATTTACATTTGCTTCTTTCAACAGCAGATTTGTCAATTACAATCTGGTTCCCTATATGAGTGCATATCTGTCATGTAACTACAGGTCAGGATGAATCTCTGATATTACAGCAATTATACAGTTCTTTGCTAATTTAATCTATGTAAAAAGTGGCACGAAATTGTAACATCAAGTTAAGTAGAAACCATGACGAGAAATAGGAACCTATACAAATCTACACACTGGAATATGTTATTTAACGTAGACTGATGGCCCCACCTGTATATCCATACTCTAGACAGGTGTCGCTGCCGATACGGATACTCACGGAGATCTGAGGACGAGCAATGAGTAGCCATCTTGCCATCAGCGACTGTCTGATTGGTGGATCAAATTTTCTCTGATTTCAAAATCTATTTACATTTGAAGAAACCCCATATAATATCTCCGCATGTCGGATGATTTATGACGGCCAGAACTGCATCGCAGTACCGGTAACTCTTGCGATGAAATTTAGCTGTTTATTTCGAAGAAATGAACTTCTGTGCACATGCCCGTCTGACGTCACCGGTCCAGATCTGGACCGGTGACGTCACTCGGTCAGACAGATCCTCCAGTCGCTGATGGCAAGATAGCTACTCATTGCTTGTCCTCAGATCTCCGTGAGTCTGGGGCAAGGTACGAGTCTACAGTCTGATTGGTTATCATAGTTGAGGTCACCTTTCATTGGGCCATGATCGTTCCTTCTCCGGATCTCTGTGGCTCATTCTGGACTGCTCGGCCTATTCCGTCGAACTCATATCACTGTATCCTACATTATAGTACGAGACCGTGCCGAGTGCTCTGTGGCTGTTTATTCGGACCCGATAAATTCCGCAATGCGGAGAATGAGTCTAGATCCAGAGAGAATTTTGAAGCGAAGTTGCCAGCCGATACCGATCTAATGTATGGATATACAGGGGAGATAACCAGTCTAAATTCAACTAAGAAACAAAGTCACGTATAATCCGGTATTGTCGCCGAGCGCAAACGATATGATTTGGACAGTATCGGTAAGTTCAGTTTTCTAACAACACGTATTATCCTCTCATCACAGGTTTTCAGAAATCTTCGGCACCAGTCGCAAAGGAGCTGGGGAAGTTTCGGGTGAGCCTTAATTTCCCGTTGAGATCAAATGGAGGCAGAAGCATTCTTCCTGCGGAACTCGAGTGGAACGTCCCGTTCTTGAAGGAACGCGAGCATTACACCATCGCCACCGTGCATTTGAACCGTTCTTTTGTCATAGTTTATGACACACTGCAAAAAACAAACAAAAAACAAACATTTCAGTTCAGTGTGTATAGGCGTGTTCGATAGTACACCTCTAGGGGTACTCGTTAGCTCTGGGAGGTATAGAAGGGTTATCTCAGAGTGAAACTGGAAGGTTCCGCTCTAAATTTGTTTTCTGTGGCGTATACATATCTTTATTTTTCTTTCTTTTCTTTATCGCACGAAGCAACCCATTAATCACAGGACACATCAAGATGCCGATCCAAAGCGTGCGAATGTTATAGTACGGAACAGGTGCAGAAAAAGATGCTGCGCTATTGTACATCAATTTCTGATATCATGTATATCCGTTTAATTGTAATTTGCTGCATATTTATCCCTCTAGAAGCACCTTAGATATGTCAGGTAGTCTAATCAGCTAAAATAAAAACAGTTCACCACTTCTTTGTTGAATTTTGTCGAACTCTCACCTCAAACGCGCGTGTACAGGTTGTGAGGAGTAGTAACTTCCACATTTTATTTTCTTAAATGACGAAACTATGGTTTATACGATTATGATTCTTTTGTGGATATAACCACCAACATCCCTAATGTTCCCTGAAATACAGTTTATTATAAAATAATAGTTTGAGACTTTATCCAGGAAACACAAAGCACGGCCAGGAAGACGGATGACTCCGAGTGGAGTCTTTTCTACCTGCAAGAGCGAGCGAGTACCCCTAGAGGTGCACTATCGATTGTATGGTATTCAATGGTTATTGAAGTTTATATTTTAGGGCAAGGGCGAAACCAATCTGATTAAAACTCAGACTTAATAAACCGCTCCTATATCGGACATGTCGCTGATTAAGATCTGGGACAGTTCCTATCTTAAATCTGTCGCGCATGTCAGACTGGCGACCAATCACAGTCCAGCCTCAACATGCGAAGAGCTTGTATTGGCGCTTTCCATTTGGAGGCAAAGCCAGCATTGCTCGGGCACAGTAAATGGAACGTGCACAATCAAGGCATTGCCAGCAGCCACGCCGACTACGCGAAATGGAATATTCAGAGGCGGCCAAGTTCGGAGGGCGAGATCAAAAGTTATACATGTAGTGTGCCATGCGTGCCCGCAATAAAGCAGGAGCGACTGCTATGGTAGGCCGTCAGTGCCAAATCATCGGTTATTTAGACCGCGGTGTAAATCGAACTTACACCGCGGTATAAATCGAATTTATACCGCGGTGTAAATATTTCTGACTCGCAATGCGAGAATCCGCGCAACGCAAGCATCACTCGCAATGCAAGGAACCGCGCAATGCAAGGATCACTCGCAATGATTGAATTTAATTTATTTAATGTAAATATTTTTTCCTCGCAATGTGCGGATCCTTGCATTGCGAGTCAAAAATATCTACACTAAATAAATTAAATTCAATCGCAATCCTTGCATTGTGAGTGATCCTTGCATTGCGCGGATCCTTGCATTGCGAGTGATGCTTGCATTGCGCGGATTTCTCGCATTGCGAGTCAAAAATATTTACACCGCGGTATAAATTTGATTTACACCGCGGTATAAGTTCGATTTACACCGCGGTCTAAATGACCGAGGTTTTGACACTGACGGCCTACCATAGACTGCAGATGTTTTCTTGCATGCTACGTAAAAAGACACTGTATAGCCGTTCCTACCGGCTACAGGATATCCTTATCTTGCCGAGTGTACGGACGCAGAAAAATCCAACCCCCATGAGGCGGCTGACGAAGTTCTTGCTGTCGACTCCAGTTCATGAGCGATCACCGAAGATCATTATTTGCTCCCCGTTGCTCTCTTTACTCCCCGTTGCTCTCTTTATTTAATGACAGACCAGGTGAAAAGATCAAGGGATATTTCTTGCATTTCTGGATATATAGGTACGGTTATTTTCTTTCATAAAATCAGTTCATAACTGCATCACAACAACAACGGAGATTAGCCGTCACGCTATACTACGAGGCGTCTCATTGGGCGACTATTTGACCCGGAAACTATTTGATTCGGAGTTCATCTGACGGATTTGTTATAGGAACTGTCCCAGATCTTAATCAGCGACATGTCCGATAGAGGAGCGGTTTATTAAGTCTGAGTTTTAATCAGATTGGGGCGAAACGAAACGAAAATATTTTAAAAATTGGCTACCTCTCCCTTATTGCTATTGTTGAAGCGTCCAATATCAACCGACGAGCGTATGTGGTCAATGGGGTGATTCGGCAGAGATAGACTGTATTGTATAGTAGTACAATTGCAAACAGTACAAATGAAAACTATATCCTAACAACTGGATAAACCGGAAAGCAAGATATGAAACTAAGTGGTCTTTCAACAAATGCTACATGTATACAAAGAAAGTAAATTTGTTTCTAGACGTCCTTTGGGAACAAATGGAGCCGAGCTTTGAAGATGGAAACTCATGATAACGAAAACAGTTGTCAACAAAACTTGATTATGTCTGATGGATGGGAAACATCTAAGGGCAACAAGAAGTGACTCATTGTGTGCCAATCGATGTGAGATTTTATACTGTATGGCTAGCACAGCCTCCATAACATTGTTTAATGGAAAGTATTTTATTCACCCCATTGTGCGAAATACGCTCATATCAGCGATAATATTGTTGGTATGCTGTTTTCACACAAACACATTGTTATGTAATTACTTCTTGTGTTTGATGCATTTAATATCAAAGTAATACGTTATTCAGAAACATGCTTGTCCAGGTGAAAGTCAAAATAGTTCTCACCAATTACTTAGAGGTAAAAAACATTGAGTTGTATAACAGAAAATGATAACGTCTCATTGCTGGATAACCTGAATGTGTTTAATTTCACTTTACGTGAAATTCAAAAAGGGACCTTGGTGGTCAGGCTCATTAATTCAGAATAACACTGGAGACGAATCAATGATCGTATCTTCTGATATTACTTGCTCAGCGAATATGTTCGTTCGCATAATTGAATTAAATTAATAGCAGACAGCATTCAATCTAGATACACAAGAGTGATTCGGGGCAGATAAAGGAAAAGACATGAACATATGGCAGATCAGAAATCCCATCTTTATACAATTTGGAGAATAAACGGTGAAATAATAGATCCCGATATACCAAATATGGGTTAAGGAAAAATAATTCTAAAAGGCCCATAGATGAAAAGGGGTATAAGAGCAAAAGAAAGATCTGACATATGATAATTAATGGCCACTATCATATGGGTGTGGGAACCTGATCATTGATAGGGCAGGATGATGATCAAATCTCTGACCAATGATAGGGCAGAATGATGACCAAATTCCGAATAATGGAAAAGGTCCCTAGGGAATTTAGTCCCTATATAAACCAAAGGATGAGATAAAAGCGCGCACACTTTGCGGAGAAATCTAATTGACAAAGCAGGAGTGGGATAAGGAGTTCACGGGTTCTCCCCAAAAAAGGAGAGCGTGCCATTCTAGCAAGAGTGCGTGAGTATAGTTGAAGGATATGGTCTTAGATACTTAGGATAGTGCTATGACCCTGGGTGACTTTAGACATGATGTTAGACTAGATTGGAACGTTATAATGTTGTTGTGAGAGTAAATGAATATATTTGGGATCAGTAAAAGAAATACCTTAAAAACGTACTATATGAGTTGTTAAGTTATTTATTCTTGGGAAAACGAATCTGGCTAGGCGGGGATCGTGAAAGTCAATCCAGACTGCCACGCGCAAGATTCTGTGTACCCTCGTTTGCCAAGCGAAATGCTCATGTTGTAGTAACTTGACCGAGAAAAAGATTCCGAGACGAAAAGCTCCCTCTGGTCCTCCATACTTACAAAGGCCGGAGTCCGAACGATTCTACAACTGTGTGAAACATACATTGACATGTCTATTTGTGTCGCTTTGTTAATGGATTTTACGATGGAAACAACAGTTAATCTTGTGACAGGTATTTCATCTTGTAATTTACTTGTTTGTTTATTCGATTGTTTGGAGGCAAACGGCTTTTAGACCATTCTTCACCCATCCTTGTAAAATAGGATCTCTCAGATGAACACCTGCACTTGTCAACATGGCGCGTGTAGATTTCACACAACCGTGCTAGAATGTTCCAGATATATGCATGTTTAGCAGGATGTAATAGGCACCAGTGTTATAGAATTATCTATTACATATACTCAAACATGAATTAAGGAAATGGATAATGCTCAAAATAGTCATTTTATATTTATTTTTCAAATTGCCTATTTTTTTTTAAATATGCCATTTGAAGAATACTGTGAAACTAACTATTTGACTGATTTAGACAGTATTGTGCAGTTTAGAGGGTATTGTGCAGTTTTGCTGCTCCGAAGATATTCATACTTGTCAGATCTTATACATCAGGGTTCATTCGCAACTTCTCGGGGAAATCCGTTGAGAGATAATCGATCCCCTTCGCAGATATTTTCGCTCGGCAGTGCGCCATGAACTTTCACAGTATTTGTACAGTTAAATATATATGAAAAGTGAGTTTAATAAAATATGTCAACTTTCAATGATGTTGCATGGGAAGACAGCATGCATGGTGCACTAAGCGAACGTGCCCAAGTGATGTTAACCAGGACACATTGCGTATAGATGATTTGTTCAATGTAAATTGTGTACCTTGTATTTGACCAGGAAGTCATTGCCAAGAACGATATCCGGAACGCCATCTGTCGAGTAAAAGGTACAAACTAAATTTCATTTGCGAGAGATAGTATCGACTCAACAAAGAGGGTGATTACAATATAGAACAGAACAGACATTGCCATGGCATTACACTCTCTTATGATAGGGTTTCTTTTCAACTGATTTCGTTTTTTGGGGTTTTTTTTTGAAAACCGAAAATATTGGTTTATCGGCTTTCAACTTGCGAACTGTCATTTGGATTTCCAAAGACCCATCATCCCCCTCGATCCCCCTAAAAAAATCCCAAAAGAAAATAAGAACAATAAGAACCACCTGAAACTAACCACAAACAGAGAAAAATTGTAGGACAATATAGCTTTCCAGAAAAGTTTATTCCAAAAGGCTATCATTTATCCTAGGTTCTTATATTATGCTATACTCGTTCTCTTGACGAGCGGAGGACAACAGGGGTTGACGCAACAATATCCAGGCACACATATCGTACCGATGTCACCCTCATGTATTCGCCAATCTTTTAATTCAGTCAGTTGTAAACTTTCACTTCGGTAATCGTATATCTCAGAAACTTTATACATAAGATATTTAAGAATGTTCATCCGATTGTCGAGTATATTGTATATGCCGTGCTCTGATAAGTATTTGTTTCACCAACCTTCAATATCAAACGGCATGCTGACAGTCTTCTTATCCAAGTTCAACCTCACATACTGTAGCCGATTCGGATTCATGTTGACAGAACCTTCTGAAAGCAAACTAATGAAAACACATATGCACTCTTTCAATGATACTGACTGTTCATTTTAATTAGTCGTCTACTTTGGAGCATGTCAAAATCAATAGTTACCTCTGCATAACTTTTCATACTTGCAGCATATTCAACACCCTGAACTCAACGAAATGACTACCGGTCATTACACCAATATATTGATAATACATCAAGCTTAAAATAACGTTGTAATTATCTCCACATAAAACTCCAGTAGTAGTTATAGGACTCAATCTCACAAAGGGACGTCACAATGTATTCGTGTTCAAGCGAGCAAAGGTCATGTGCATTATTTAAAGTAAAAACACGTGGGTATATCGCTTATATCACATGCAGACAAATTGCCGAATGTTAAAACGCACACACCTCTACAAACGTATACAGCAGTATTGACCTTTGTCAGAGTCAACGCGAATAAATCACTCTATGAGATTTAGTCCCGGTATATTGAACACGCATACTGGAGTTTTATATGACGATAATTACAATGTTATTTTGAGCGAGATATATTATTAATATCATGGAGTAATGGTAGTCATTTGGTAGAGTCCATCTTGTTATACACGCTGCAAAAAAGAAAAATTATTCAGAGCTAACTACTATTTTTTTGACAAGCTAGCTCCAAAGTAGACGACTAAATATAATAGACAGACTAGTGTATACCAGTAATGTAGAGTGCAAAGCGGAAGCGTTCTAGAAGAGCTGCACTTGGAACGGGTCGAAGAAGTTTCATGGGGTCGCGCAGGTGGCCGGTCGTCCAGAGGACGAGGCTATTTTTGGCGCAGTCAGCGAAAGGTACGGGCTCGAGCAGGTGGTCGGGGGCTATTTTCGGCGATGATTCAGCGGGGAAACAGAGGGTCGCGCAGGTGGTCGGAGTTAAATCACGTACAGCGGAGGATAAAAGGACGGGATTTTTGAGCTCATTCCCCAGTTTCTAGACGTATACGTTGGAAGAGAAGAAGGACCATTTTGATCAGTGCGCTGTCGAACGCAGTACAGCATGGATGAAATGAGCATGTCGGACGCAGGTAAGTCCTATTATGTATTACATTATACGGGTATGAGGTAAAAAGCCATCGTTTTTTTCAACATTGGTACTGCCTGTATGAATAGGAGAAAAGCTGAGGAGGTCCCCCCGGTCAACTTTCTCGTAACAATAAGTAGAATAACACAACATGTGAAACCGCACCAAAAATTTATTCATACCCCCCCCCCTTTCCCCTTTTCACTGAAACATGAACAACGTCAGTGTATTACAGGTGTCCTGGTATTTATCTCGATAAACAGAGTGTGTTCAGAGAAGGATTATTGCGCCAGATTCTTTCACGAGAAGAAGCTCTCATCCAAGATGTTTCCGAGGTAGCATCAGTTCAACATATCTGAGTTTATTGCTTTAACACATGTATACAGTGAAAGTTTATATAAGCAGCAATCAGACGTATTTGAACTTCTGTGTGCGAACTCTTCTCTATAGACATGATTAATTAAGAAGGTACTTCGTCGTTTTAGAAAGTGATCGTATAAATTGAATCTATTTACTCGGATAAAATGTCATCATGGTCGAAAGCATTTGCAGTTTTTATTGTTGTCCTAAATTGTCCCGTCGGATTGAAATCCGAACTATTTACTTTCAAACTAACTAGTGGAGAATACAGTGATTGTCGCGCAAACACGGGGCGATGGGTTTTTCAGCGCTCACGGACATCGCCTTTTGTCCGTCACTACCTGATAAGTGAGACTGGCCCGTAATGTCTAATTACAGTTCCCTCGTACGTATAAAAAAACAAATGCCAACTGCTGCGTTATACCTGTTATAATTGAGAACAAAAGTGTTATTATAATCGGAGCTCGATCTATCCACACCCGAGAAGTAAGTCCGCATAAGACGAGAATCCTGAAGGATCTTGGCGCCCACCATTGTCCGATAATTGTCAGCCAATGATAAGAGGATCTTTTTGTCCATTGTTACTAGGAACAAGCGATTGATTTGTAATTTTGTTTACAGAATTTCGAATCTGAGCGAAAAAGATCGAAAAAGGGACACTGAAAAACACTAAGATATCTTTCTAAGTTTCAGGAGTTTCAAGATTTCTAGAAACTAGATTTCTAGATTTCTGTAAATGTCGGTTGTTATAATACAAGAATACAAGTTAGTCTGAAAGTGAATGTACATGCACAGAGGATCCTTCGTCTTCGTTTTGTAGTTTATTTTTATTTTTATTTTTGCACGTGTCATCATTGGGTACTGAAAGCGAAGACAAATATCTCTTTGACACTTTGGCATGAGCTATGAAACGTACTTTAAGATTTTATAATTAGGAACGAATGCTAATTCTGTTCTGTTTACTGGGCTAGTTTGAGACATACCTTTAAGATGCCATGCTCGAAAATAGTAAGATGGTACAATACTTAATACTGAAGGGATCCGGTCTGCGCAGTAAATTTGAAACTTCGAAAGTGTCTGAATCCTGATTATCTACCTTGGATCGAAACATGCAGTAGTCTACAGTTGTCGAGTTGTGACGTTGTGTCACAAGAGTGACGTCCCTTCATGTAGCCGACCCCCGGCAGACGAAACGGTGGGGCAGTTCACTTGCAAACTGCATGGACTAAAAAAAACTCGAAGAAATACTTTTTAATTCCGAATTATTTGAACTCCTTGATATGGAAGGTGAAGGTACGGATATCCTCTATAGTCAATATATAGAATATGCCCCACCGTTTCATCCGCCGACATGTACCAAGTTTGAGAAAGATCCATACAGTATTTCCTGAGAAATGACGATAACAATGTTTCATGGGGAAATCCAAGATGGCCGCCTGGTGGCCATATTGGATTTTCGAATCGGACCAGAAATGGTATCTTGCACAACTAAACCCCAAGGGAAACCTGTGTACCAAATTTGAGAAAGATCCATACAGTAGTTCCTGAGAAATGACGATAACAATGTTTCATGGAGAAATCCAAGATAGCTGCCTGATGGCCATATTGGACTTTCGAATCGGACCAGAAAAGGTATCTTGCACCACTAAATCCCAAGGGGAACCTGTGTACCAAATTTGAGAAAGATCCATGCTGTAGTTCCTGAGAAATCGTGATAAGGTTTCAGAGGAAATCCAAGATGGCTGCCTGGTGGCCATATTGGATTTTCGAATCGGACCAGAAAAGGTATATTGCACAACTAGACCCCAAGGGGAACCTGTGTACCAAATTTGAGAAAGATCCATGCAGTTCTTCCTGAGAAATGACGATAACAATGTTTCATGGGGAAATCCAAGATGGCTGCCTGGTGGCCATATTGGATTTTCGAATCGGACCAGAAAAGGTATCCTGAACAACTAGACCCCAAGGGGAACCTGTGTACCAAATTCGAGAAAGATCCATGAAGTAGGTCCTGGGAAATCGCGATAACAAGGTTTCATGAGAAAATCCAAGATGGCTGCCTGGTGGCCATATTGGATTTTCGAATCGGACCAGAAAAGGTATTTTGCACAACTAGACACCAAGGGCAATCTGTGTACCAAATTTGAGAAAGATCCATACAGTAGTTGCTGAGAAATGACGATAACAATGTTTCATGGGGAAATCCAAGATGGCTGTCTGGTGGCCATATTGGATTTTCGAATCGGGCCAGAAAAGGTATCTTGCACAACTAGACCCCAAGGGGAACCTGTGTACCAAATTTGAGAAAGATCCATAAAGTAGTTCCTGAGAAATCGCGATAACAAGGTTTCATGGGGAAATCCAAGATGGCCGCCTTGTGGCCATATTGGATTTTCGAATCGGACCAGAAAACGTATCTTGCACAACTAGACCCCAAGGGGAACCTGTGTACCAAATTTGAGAAAGATCCATGTAGTAGGTCCTGAGAAATCGCGATAGCAAGGTTTCATGAGGAAATCCAAGATGGCTGCCTGGTGACCATATTGGATTTTCGAATCGGACCAGAAAAGGCATCTTGCACAACTAGACCCCAAGGGGAATCTGTGTACCAAATTTGAGAAAGATCCATACAGTAGTTCCTGAGAAATGACGATAACAATGTTTCATGGGAAAATCCAAGATGGCTGCCTGGTGGCCATATTGGATTTTCGAATCTGACCAGAAAAGGTATCTTGCACAACTAAACGCCAAGGGAAACCTGTGTACCAAATTTGAGAAAGATCCATGCTGTAGTTCCTGAGAAATCGTGATAACAAGGTTTCATGGGGAAATCCAAGATGGCCGCCTGGTGGTCATATTGGATTTTCGAATCGGACCAGAAAAGGTATCTTGCACAACTAGGCCCCAAGGGGAACCTGTTTACCAAATTTGAGAAAGATCCATAAAGTAGTTCCTGAGAAATCGCGATAACAAGGTTTCATGGGGAAATCCAAGATGGCTGCCTGGTGGCCATATTGGATTTTCGAATCGGACCAGAAAAGGTATCTTGCACAACTAGACCCCAAGGGGAATCTGTGTACCAAATTTGAGAAAGATCCATACAGTAGTTCCTGAGAAATGACGATAACAATGTTTCATGGGGAAATCCAAGATGGCTGGCTGGTGGCCATATTGGATTTTCGAATCGGGCCAGAAAAGGTATCTTGCACAACTAGACCCCAAGGGGAATCTGTGTACCAAATTTGAGAAAGATCCATACAGTAGTTCCAGAGAAATCGTGATAACAAGGTTTCATGGGGAAATCCAAGATGGCCGCCTTGTGGCCATATTGGATTTTCGAATCGGACCAGAAAACGTATCTTGCACAACTAGACCCCAAGGGGAACCTGTGTACCAAATTTGAGAAAGATCCATAAAGTAGTTCCTGAGAAATCGCGATAACAAGAAATTGTTTACGGACGGACGACGGACGGACGGACGGACGGACGACGGACGCCTGGACGGACGACGGACCACGGACGAAAAGCGATTTGAACAGCCCACCATCTGGTGATGGTGGGCTAAAAAGGAGGATAGCGACCTCCGTACTATGGTTGCGTACTTAGTTGAATGTGGTATTTGTCATGTAAAATATATAGACAAAATCCAGCTAAATGTGCCTACACTATATTGGATTTTCCTGTGAGCCTGACTGCGGTGAATCGAAAATTTTTCTCAGCATAACTGCGTAACTTCGTCAGACCCTTTCTCTTTACTTAAGCGTATAAACGTGTTTATGTTAAACCAAGAAATGCTATATAGTCATTGAGCAATCTATGGCTGATGGACGTCCATGCATATGGGCATGTAATCTGCAACATTTGTTTAACCTAGGAATGCTATCTATAACTAAAACAATATTTGATTCAGTGACCAATTGTTTTTGTTAGACACATTTCTCGGCGTAATTTGTAAGTCCCTCTCTTTTTTTCAGTATAATTGCAAAACTCTGGCAATTTACGCTTTCAGTTTTATCCAGAATAACCGAACTGTGCGACTTCAACGATAGATGAGTTATGTTGGTAAAAAGAGAAAGGAGTTACACAGTTGTGCTGAGCATAAGGAATGGCCCATCACTGGAGTAACACTGTCAGAAAAAGAGAGGTCTATATCTGGAGTTACGCATTTATGCTGCGAAAAAGAGGAAGGGACTGATGAAGTTGAGCAGTTATGTTCTCAGATAAAGAGAGATCTATAGCCGCAGATACGCTGAGCAAAAGAGAACAAGCTGAGTAGCTAGCAGGTCCTCCGCCAAGTAGCCTGTTTGAGAGCATACAGCATATACGCTTCCAATATATCCTTAAAAATAACTTGGAAAGTAGATATGTGTATGTGGAAAAGATGTTTATCTGAAATTGTTGAGACACGTTGAGGGGGTTTGGGAAGCAGTAATGGGTAGTGTAACACCGGAATGTAAGTCTGTAGTTGGATATGGATTTGTGGATGGTGAGATTTATAAATCGATGAGTGGAACAGATCAAGATATCGCGTTCACAACACAGATGGGTACAATATGGTTGAGTGAAATCCAAGATGGTCAATGGCAGCCATCTTGGATTATATACTACCTCAATTAATATCAATACCAATGGCCGTCTAACTGATGTGAAGCAGCTTCTCAAGTTTGAAGTGAATCGGACGAATTGTTCTCACGATACCGCGTTCACAAGATGCGGGACGGAGGGAATAGAAGATGGTCAATGGCAGCCATCTTGGATTATGTACCTCGATGATAATCAATACCAATGGCCGTTTAACTGATGTGAAGCACCTTCCCAAGTTTGAAGTTCTCGAGATAGCGTGTTCACAAGATGTGAGACGGATGGAATCCAATATGGTCAATGGCAGCCATCTTAGATTACGTACCTCAGTGAAAATCAATACCAATGGCCATCTAACTGATGTGAAGAACCTGTCCGAGTTTGAAGTCGATTGGTAGATTTGTTCTCGAGATATCACGTTCACAAGATGTGGGACGGATGGAATCCAATTTTGGTCAATGGCAGCCATCTTGGATTACGTACCTCAGGGGATATCAATACCAATGTCCGCCTAACTGATGTGAAGAACCTTCCCAAGTTTGAAGTCGATTGGTCGAATTGTTCTCGAGATATCGCGTTCACAAGATGTGAGACGGATGGAATCTAATATGGTCAATGGCAGCCATCTTGGATTACATACCTCAGTGAAAATCAATACCAATGGCCGTCTTAACTGATGGGAAGCACCTTCTTAAGTTTGAAGTCGACTGGTTGAATTGTTCCCGAGATACCGCGTTCACAATATGCGGGAAGGACAGAATCTAATATGGTCAATGGCAGCCATCTTGGATTATGTATCTCAGTGAAAATTCATACCAATGGCTGTCTAACTGATGTGAAGAACCTTCCAAGGTTGAAGTCGATTGGTCGAATTGTTCTTGAGATATTGCGTTCACAAAATGTGGGACGAACAGAATCCAATATGGTCGATGGCAGCCATCTTGGATTACGTATCTCAGTGAAAATCAATACCAATGGCCGCCTAACTGATGTGAGGAACCTTCTCAAGTTTGAAGTCGATTGGTTGAACTGTTCTCGAGATCTCGCGTTCACAAGATGTGGAACGGGCAGAATCCAATATGGTCAATGGCAGCCATCTTGGATTATGTACCTCAGTGAAGATCAATACCACTGGCCGTGTAACCGATGTAAAGAACCTTCCCAAGTTTGAAGTCGTTTGGTCAAATTGTTCTCGAGATATCGCGGTCACAAGATGTGGAACGGACAGAATCCAATATGGTCAATGGCAGCCATCTTGGATTACGTACCTCAGTGAAAATCAATACCAATGGCCGTCTACCTGATGTGAAGAGCCTTTCCAAGTTTGAAGTCGATTGGTCGAATTGTTCTTGAGATATCGCATTCACAAGATGTGGGACGAATGGAATCCAATATGGTCAATGGCAGCCATCTTGGATTACTTACCTCAGTGAAAATCAATACCAACGGTCGACTAACTGATTGAGTTTGAAGTCGATTGGTTGAACTGCTCTCGAGATCTCGCGTTCACAAGATGTGGGACGGACAGAATCCAATATGGTCAATGGCAGCCATCTTGGATTACTTACCTCAGTGAAAATCAATACCAACGGTCGACTAACTGATTGAGTTTGAAGTCGATTGGTTGAACTGCTCTCGAGATCTCGCGTTCACAAGATGTGGGACGGACAGAATCCAATATGGTCAATGGCAGCCATCTTGGATTATATACCTCAGTGAAAATCAATACCAATGGCCGTGTAACCGATGTGAAGAACCTTCCCAAGTTTGAAGTCGTTTGGTCAAATTGTTCTCGAGATATCGCGTTCACAAGATGTGGGACGGACAGAATCCAATATGGTCAATGGCAGCCATCTTAGATTACGTACCTCAGTAAAAATCAATACCAATGGCCGTCTAACTGATGTGAAGCACCTTCTCAAGTTTGAAGTCGATTGGTCGAATTGTTCTCGAGATATCGCGTTCACAAGATGTGCGACGGACGGAAGGACGGACGGACGGCTAGCATTTCCAAGTCCACCCACAACTTCGTGGCGGAGGACAAAAAGTCTGTCAAGAGGTTACGTTGAGCAAAAATAAATGGTCCATCGCCTAAAGAGTTAAAGTGAGGGCTATAACTGAAGTTACACAGTTACGCTGAGAGAAAGAGAAAGGGTCTGACAAAGTTACACAGTTACGCTAAGCAAAAAGAAATGATCCATCACTGGAGTTACGAGGGTCTGTCAAAGTTACACGGTTATAAATGGTCCATTGCCGAAGTTACGCAGTTACGCTGTTAGAAAGAGAGGTATATACCGGGATTTACGCAGTCGCGCTGTCCATAAAAGAGTCCATGATCACCTGGAGTTACGCAGTTACGCTGTCAGGAAGAGAAAGGTCTATAGTTACGCTGAGCTAAAGAGAAAGAGTCTGTCATGAAGTTACGCAGTTACGCTGTCAGAAAGAAAGAGATAGTTGAATCTTGAGTTTCCCAGTTACGCGGTCAAATAAAGAGAGGGTTATAGTTAGAGAAAGGATCTCACAAAGTTAAGCATTTAAGCTTAAGTAAAGCGAAAGGGTCTGACAAAGTTACGCAGTTACGGTGATAAAAAATTTCAATTTATCGAAGTTACACTCCCAGGAAAAGAGAGGTCTATTTTAGCTGGAGTTACGCTGTTACGCCGAGTAAAAGAGAAAGGGTACGGTCTGGCAAAGTTACGCACTTACGCTGACAGAAAGGGAGGTATATAGCGGGATTTCTTACGTGAGGGATGATCCGAGCTGAGGAATGAGCTCGAAAGGCCCGTCCTTTTATCCTCCGCTGCACGTGATTTGACTCCGACCACTTACGAAAATAGCTTCCTACCTCTAAAACGACCCCGCCCACCTGCTCGAGCCCGTACCTTTTCGGTGACTCCGCGCCAAGAATAGCCTCGAAAAGAAACCTTGACGTTGTGAAGATGCTTCCACCCACGAAGAAGATGACACTTGTCAAATTACAAGCGTCTGGTCCGTCATTCTTAATTCAGCCGTCGTCCATTAGAGAATATCCGCGTCCATAATCCAAAGACCTATTCCATATTCCATATAACAGTATTAGCACCAAATTCAAAAAGACAATCATAGTATACATAAACATAGGCTTGTTTCCTGCAAGAGAGAAGCGGTCAACAGTTTTCAATGATGCCGGCAAGACATCATGATGTTCCAAAAATATCAAATCCGTATCGCTGATCAGTATTCTTAACGCATTGTCGGTGAATTAGGGCTCACTGAGACCTACACCGTATATAACTTTTGTTCTACTTCACAAAGCCTTGTAAGTCTACGGTTTTCACATAATTTCATTTAAGTGGAATAGTTAGCCTGAATCAATAATATAACGGAACCTACTTGCATTTTTCGACAATTAGTCTGTTTATTTTGGAGTTATCTTCTGCTGTATTAACAAGAGCCTTCAGTTCAATCCCGCGGCACTATAAAATAATAGAACGCAGTTTATATCACAAGAAAAAACAGATAAAATTTTCCACACTTTCACGAAATATCAATGTTATTAACAAGATAGTTTTTATCATTGACAATAAAATCTTTAAGAATCGCGGATGCAAACTGCATGTCGGACCTGAGGTCAGTATTTCTGACATTGGTACAAGATTGCCAGCCTCAGTGAATACCGCTACCGAAAATGTAATACATGTATACTGGTACTTTTAATCCAGTGGCGCAGGTGAGGGCAGACTCCCCTCGAAACGTTCGTTTGTTCTTCTGGTCGTTTGTCTGTCTCTTAATCTATCAATATTAGATAACCATGGAGGCAGTCCATCACTTTCATGGTCGATACAACAAAATGTAAGAAAATCAACGTACCACACAGCGAATAAATGCTGGGACAACTGTGAGGGCTTCATCGGATAATAAATCATCAGATATCTCAAACGAACGAATTCGTCTATTAGGTGAGATTGAACCTCGCCTATCATGCTCCGAAGACTTGTTTGTGATACCGTCGGCTGTCTGAAATATACAAAAGAACTGAAGCTTACAAAAAAGCCGGTAGCGTACAAAAATTCGTGAACTGGATGAAATGCCATCCGGATTTTATTAACATTAAAGTAATTCACTCAATGACATGTGAATTACAACGCATATAAGGAAAGTGGGAAGAAGTGCCGAAATACTGACTGAGCCACATGACTTCACAGTATAGTCTTCTGGTTAACCTATTCTAAAGCACATACCAAGAATCTAACGATTCGTGATATGTGTTGTATCTCAGGTAGGCTTTTATTGTACCTGTTCATGTGGCAACTTGGATGACATGCCCACACGGCCCCTAGCACCGGCATAAGCGGTATTAGATACAAATCTAGAGAGCTATGATGGAAATGCTCTGACAAATCGCATATCGGTAATTGGTGAGCTGTGTCTCTTTGACAACTCGTACACTGGGGACTGGTGAGCTGTATCGTCGTCAGATAAAAATGACGGCATAACACAAAAGACTAGTCTGTAAGGCCCGACCCAACATCAACTTCCCACAATGCCAACATATATCAAAGACTAAAAGGTCTGTACATGGGGCGGGCCTCGGGGACGAAACGTCCACCAGCAGAATCTCGTTATATACAGGTAAAAATTACAACGCATATAAGGGAAGTGGGAAGAGGTGCCGACATACTGACAGAGCCACATGATTTCACAGTATAGTCTTCTGGTTAACCTATTCTAAAGCACATAAAGCATTTCCGGGAACTGACTGGAATAGATTCGATCGGTATCTGGAACTTAAGTTCGGTGTGTTTTCCAGTCAACTGTTTGGAGCGATACCGATCTCTTAAATGGATATAAAAAAGGTTGTTTTTGTTCAATAGCCTCTGATTCCTTCTCCGCCAATGCTTCAAAACTTAATCTATTGTTCCTAAACTGAATTTGCCATTTGAAGAACCAGTCAATATTGTTTCGACAGCGTAACAGATTTGGTCTATTATTATGCAAATTAGATAGATGACAATTTACATTTTTACTACAATTTGATGCGAATATACATGTCTTTGTGCGCCTCGAGGGAATTTTGCTGGCATGATTATTTGAACTGATTTATTGGGATAAAACGTCATTTTTTACCTCCAATTTAGAGAGTGGGATCGCCCTAACCTACGAATGGATTAAATATAATAGTTTTCGTTGCGGGTTTTTTTGTCAGGCGAGTGGATTACACATAGGTTTCGCTCGGATTTTCTGTTGGTTTTCATTAAACTGGAGGAAAAAGAGTGTCCTATCTAAACTAACCTAGCTAAGACAGTTTTTTTCTGATTCTTAACTCAGGTAAGACCTATTTTCCGAAAGAGAAATACATCAATAGGGACCTGGGGCATTCTTTCTTTTTACTAGTTTTGTGTGGTTTCGCGTGGAGAGAAAACCACTTGAAGTGGAAAACCACAAATTATTTCGGCTTAGTTTTTAGTGGGAACCAGCCAATGCCGCTTTATATTCGGTCAAATGGAAACCAGCCACTATTTCCTTTTGGATTTCGGTCGATAGGAAAAAGGAAAAGTTTCCGCTTACTTTCCCAGTCAAATGGGTACCGCGTCCACTATACACTGTATTCATAACCTATGAGGTCGTTCTAGGAGGTGAGATGTGGATATCAGCACCTATGCGACAGTCACTTATGCGATCAGGTTGATACTTCCATGCGCTTCTCAGCTGCTGGATTGTCAACATACCCAAGTCAGCGTTTACCCCATCACAGTTGTTCACGCACCTGGAGTTCAGTTCGATCCCATGATCGGGCGGGTCCGGTCATCGCCGTCCGCCTTAGATCTGCTGGATGAGACTCTGGCGGTGTTCTTGGACTCAGTCCGGGAGAAGTGTTCATCTACGGTCCACTTCGACGCACACCCATTCCAATGTATCTAATGTCATTGTGGAAACAGAGCACGAGTCATTTGAACCAACACATCCCGATAGATTCGAATCGACTATCAGCCCTGGACGAAACCGGGACAATCTCCGGCTGGAATCGAATCTAGTCCAAAAAACGGACGCTTCCATGGATGGTTGGGGAGCGCTGACGAGAACCTGGCACAAGGAATGTGGACAACGTTAGAAAAGACTTGGAATATCAATGTCTTGGAGATGACAGCCGTCATCCTTGCGCTGAAATGTTACCTTCCGCTCGCTCGGGAGAAAGTTGTTCTGGTACGGTCAGGCAGCTAGACGGTGGTCTCATACATGACAAGCAGGGAGGTAAACGATCCCCCCAGCTATGTTTCATTATCTGGGAACTATTCCAGTGGTGAATCTCACGCACCTTTCGAGCAGCGCATATTCCGGGCATCCGGAACGAGGTAGCGGACTCACTGCCTCGTCAACAGCGAGTCCGTTCGACTTGTGTAGCTGAACCACTTGATACTCAGACAAGTCTTTGATCAGTAGTTGACCCCTCATGAGACCTATTTAGCACAAAGGACAACAAAAAACTCCCAATATATGTTAGCCCGTTTTCGGTTCACAACAACCCAGAAATGTTCAAACTGACTGCCTGGAATCTATCGTCGTGTCTCGACGTCAGGAGGTCTCTTTCCGCAAGCTCCCTCAGAAAGGCCCACAACCAGAGGGGTTTATAACTCTAAACTCGGTCTGTTCTCAGTGTCGTGTGAGAGAAACAATAAAAGCACTCCGGGAGAAGTAGCAGACATCTTCGTATATTTATACGAAGAGAAGGGACTACAACCAGTCACAATATCTGATTACCGGTCTGCCATAGCGACGATCCATCTTGATTTTCGAGACGGGTCTAAGGTTACGCAGAGCAAAAACTCGCACGACCTGATCCAAGCCATGCCTCTTGCATGGAACCTCGAATTGGTCCTTAATGAACCTACAAGACCTATACAGCTGCCCAGACTAAGGATTCGTTTCGCCAAAGCTCATGAGACCCGGGCGGTAGCGACTTCCGAAGCGTTATTTAAGTGAGCTTCTCTTAGTGACATAATGGACGTTTCTCACTGAAGAGTCCACTTTCATAAAGCATTACCCCTGGACCCCTCAGCGTTGACAGCTAGCATTGAAATGGCTAATCTTACGAAGAGAGTGATCAGTGCCGCTCATCCTACTCCGGTACCTACCGTTAGAAAGCGCGTTTCGAGCACTGGTGTCAAAGGCATTTTTCCCAACGTTAGAATTTGTAACCTCCAAACCGTCGGTATGTATGACAATAGGGGATATACAATCTGATGCCACGAGAATGGTCCAAGGAGACCCGTCCGACGCCGATGCGTCCTACAGGAAAGGGCCTCGGCCGAAGTCAAGAAAGTATTAAGTTAGTATTATAATTCATCATATCTGATGGTTACCCTGTGTACATTTGCTTGCTAAACTTAGGGTTTACCCTCGCAGGTGATTCCACAAGAAAGATCGAACTTTCACCAGGGGTGGTGCCCCCCCCCCCCTAGTTTTCAGGTAAGAGAGAGTTTTGGGTTATACATATCAATGGCGGACTGGGCGCTCTCAAAATTGATTCACGTATCAACCTTATGTCTTTGGTTAGCTAATCCGCCGGGGTTCTCAGAAATTCTAGGGTTCACCAACAATATAGCTTTATACGTAATCATTATGCACAAGGTAAGTATAAGGTGTCTTGATATAAATGAGAAGGGTTTTTGTAACCTCCCAATTTATAAAAGATACTTACCTTGCGGTCACACCTCCCACCCACACTGTAAATCAACGACGGGGAGTACATAAATGACATGACATGCTATGATTATGTTACAGATAATAACACTGAGGTCTTTGGGTGAGAATGTTTAGAGTCATTCAGAATGTGGAGGCCCTAGAGGGTGTGTCCGAATTTCTGGCATTTAGTATAAGAGGTTTAGAATTACTCCCAACAGTATTGCATAATATGTAATTATTATGCACAAAGTAAGTCTAAGGATCTTAAAAACCCTTCTCATTTTTCACAATATGTGAGTCAAAACAAAAGCACGCACTTGGATACCAAAATGTTTGATGTGTTTACCCCTCAGTCCTTTGGTAGTTCCGTAGCAACATCTCGCTCTAGCTTTGTGGTATATCGTAGTAGTTGACTTGGCTAGCGAAGATGCAGTGATTGCTGAATCAAGTACTAATTGCTGAACGGCGCTGAAGGTTCCCGGATTCGTAACGGGTTTCCAAAATTCATAAATCAACTCTATAGGTTGGTGAAAAAGTGGCAAAAATACTTCATTTCCCCCCCCCCCCCCAAATAATAAGTTTTTAAAATGAGCTGGAGAGAGCGTGGCATATTCTAGTTAAGACATGATTAACACCACTAACCTGAAAATAATGGAACTAATACAAAAGAATGCAAAGATAATTTACATTGAAGTTTGTTTCAACATCATATATCGCCTTGACAATATTATAACATACACTTTTAAGTTACACAAAAGTTGTTGCTTTTGTCGCTACACAGAGGAAACCCATTATCATGGCATCAGATTGTATCATTCCTACTGTCAAATATTACACCGATAGTTTAACAGGTTGCAGCAGTGCCAGCCAAACTATAAAAAAAGGTATACATTGAACCGTTTCAGCTCTGCATGAGAACAATATTAATTTGGTTCTACAATGAAATGATTCTACATAGAACCAGTTTGGTTCTTTGCTGAATCAGTTTGATTCAATAAGTAACTAGCCAGTTGGATGCTATAATGAACTAGTTTGGTTCTATAAGCAACAGTTTGGTTCTATAATGTACCATTTTGGTTCAATAAGGAACTAGGTAATGGGGTTCTAAAATGAACTAGTCTCGTTCTATAAGCAAAAGTTTGGTTCGATAATACACCATTTGGGTTCTATAATGAACTAGTTTGGTTCTATAATGAACTAGTTTGGTTCAATAAGGAACTAGCTAGTTGGGTTCTATAATGAACTAGATTGATCCTCGGAGCAACAGGTTTGTTATATAAGGAATCAATCTCGGTAAACTCAGATATAATATCACGGAATAATTTTCTGATATACCCTCGCGGTTTACCTGGATTGATATAAGGACCCAGTTCTTATGGGTCTATAATGAAAAGCTTGGTTATATAGGGAACCAGTTTGGTTTCATTATGAAACAGTTTGATTCTATAATGAACTGCTGCTTCTACATGAAGCCAGTTTGGTTTTATATTGAACCAGTTTGATTCCATTATGAACGAGTTTGATTCAATAATGAACTGCCTGTTTTAAATGGAGCCAGTTTGGTTCTACAATGACCCAGTTTCACTTTATTTTGAACCAGTTTGATTCTATAACGAACTGACAGTTCTACAAGGAGCCAGGTTGGTTAAATAATGAACCAGTTTGAATCCATTGCGATCCAGTTATATTCTATAATAAACTGTTTGTTCCGTATAGACACAGTTTGGTTCTATAATGAACCAGTCTCATTATATTATAGCTTGATCCTGTAATGAACTGGTTTTACGTGTAGTCAGTTCGGCTCTCAAAACAACCAGTTTGATTCTATTTTTACAAGTTTGATTCTATAATGAAATGCTGGTTCTACCTGGAGCTAGTTTGGTTCTGTAATGAACCTGTTTGATTCTATTATGAAACATTTTTACTCTATAACGAACTGCTGATTTTCTATATGAAGCCAGTTCGGTTCCATAATGAACCAGTTCTCTGCGGGAAAAGTTTGGTTCTATAAAGAATGTGTTTAGTTCTATAATGTACAAGTTAGTTCTAGATGTGATTCCAAGTGTGTAGCAGTAGAAAGAACCAACATTTCCGAAAATATATGTATATTCTATTTGTCGTGACGCCTGCACTACAAATGAATCCGATCGCCGTCTCGCCTGGAAATTTTTGGTAACCGGATTTCGTTCCCTCCCTTATGCTACAACCATGCAGTGGTGACTGGTATTTAGTAAAACAGCATCAAATTATCATGTTTTATGAAATGACCATTATGCTTACACTGACTATTTCGGCAAGTTTAAGTTAGAAATGTGTCAGATATCGCTAGTTAGAAATATTGCTCCATGTTGCAGCATATAAAACGAAATTCGACTATAATAGTTTACAGGCTTTCACTCAGTTCACTTTCTGCAATTGCTCGGATTTTACTTCATTCAAAACCGTTGATATGTTACTGTTCTTGATGGTATCAGGGTAATATTCCATGTCTATTCACTTATGTCGTGAAAACTACATTTACATCATAAATGAAGGCTTTGGCGACATTTAAGCATACAATAAAATATGGCGTACCTGCATTGTTGGGGGTGAACGAATCAATTCGTCAGTATTTTCGGTTGCTTTCGTTGATCTGAGCATGCTCCTCTGTGCAGCCTGTTCCAGTAGATCAGCCATCATGGGTATTCAGGTTTGGGGGAATGTCTGAAGATAAATTAACCACGGCCAGTCGTTTTTAATCATCACATAATGTTTCAGGTTTCAATACTATAGAAAATTCATTCCATATTTGATAAAGTCATAGTTACACACGTTAACTTAGTATTGTTTGGTCTAATTGGGTACTGTATTTCAACTCTTTTAATTTAATGTATTTCATTTTCATTCCAATTAAGCACCAGTTCAGCGTATATATGTGCAGAGAGAGTGAGTTAGCTTCTCTGTGTACCTCTTCGCTCAAGAGGAATACAATTCTGAAGAATAGAGACAACAGTACAGACGGGAATTGTCTGATCATATACGCTTCTTAAACAAGAGATTCTTTAAAGGACCACTTGCATCATTATGCGTATCAGTGCCTCAGCAGGTGCACTTGCTTGTGGAATTTTGTTTGAATACAGACGTCATTCAAACGTATACGAAAACATTGGCTACATCTGATTCTGTCATTCTGAGAAAGCTTGGTTTCATCTAATACGTATAAGCTAAACAGCCTATATTTGGTCAATTTTTAGCGTTTCACACAAAGCAATTTACACCATAGCAAAAGTATGATTACCTTAACCAAATTCAGTCCAGTATTTGTACGACAAGGACGATATATTCTGCATCTCTCTAAACCATCGTTTTGGTTAACGTCAATCTGGTTAAAAACAGATCCAGAAACCGATTCTCTATAACTAGTTAGAAACTCGGTTTCTGGACCTGTTTTTAATGAGATTGGGTTAATAAACAGCCTATTTGGTTTTAAACACATGGGTGTTTATTTCATAGACGCGTTTAGGTTACACACACATAGGTGTTGAAAACCTAAACCCCAATATGTTTAAACCTAAACCCCAATATGTTTAAACCTAAACACCAATATATTTAAACCTAAACCCCAATATGTTTAAACCTAAACCCCAATATGTTTAAACCTGAACACCAATATGTTTAAACCTAAACACCAATATGTTTAATCTCTGAACATGTTTAGACTGAAACATGTTCTCAAACTGAATCTCACTTTTAACGTTCTAACCCTAAATATGTGATTTACAGTGGTATATGTATGGAAGCCGATAGCGGCCACTCGCGTTCTCGCTATCTCGCCCCGTAGATTTGGCCAGCCGCGACCTTCGACTATTACCGCCCCTAATTTTCGTATTCTCGCTATCTCGCCTGTCCAAATCTACAGGGCGAGATAGCGAGAACGCGAGTGGCGGCTATCGGCTATCCATATATATCCATGCCATCACATGCCCTCAAAACAAAAGTTTTGGAAGGGTTAGGTGTGGTTTTAGTGTAAAGTGTCGACATTTGCGGTCTCTATACATAACCCAATCTTTCATATATATCTCTTGTTTTTGAAGGCATGTGCCATGAAACTACGTTTTCGCAGAATGACGAATATAGCACATACAAGTTTCAACGATTCCCGCGTTTAGCAAATGTTCAACGAACAAGTCCACCTGCAAAACTGGGCACGGAATCGTATACGGATCCTTGGCCTATACCCATGGATGGCACCATACCGATGATACTTTCTGAAACTATTTAGAGTGTATGGCATCAATAGATAACGTGTGCCGTTTACCATCATGTCATGTGTTTATATTACTCACACCTTGCTGAATATTGACACAACATATATAGTATTGTAACTAGTTCATGTTAATTTGTATTTAAAGGACAACAGCTTATAGTCTAGGTTTTGTGACAATTTTACCTGAGATTATGAACCCCTGGAATCTTCTGGTAGCTATAACGGAGCAGCGTCAGGATATTGAGTGTTGGTCAGCGACTGAGAACAATTGATGGTACGCTGTTATTTATAACCGTCCTCGCCAGAATTCCTCGTCAACCTCGGTATCTATGCAGTCTTCGCTTGAGATCATCATTTGATTCAATTACGTGTATTAATACCGACTGATCTCAGTGTGTTTATCACATTCATACGCCTACCTGGATGGTTCATACATCATCCTTGATTAATATCGGTATTCGGAATAATTTGTTTAATTACATGTATAACAAGCGCAGGTGACAATATACTCAGCAAGCTTCCAGAATATTAAGTATAGACGTCATCTGTTACGATACATCGATTTATGTATCGTATACGGAAATTCCGGACCTAAATAGAAAAAGGTCAAATGTACGGCAGATATTGCTTTTCAATTGTCGCTCCACTTGGGATACCAATGACATCAATTACTTATGCAGTATGCCGTTGTTTGGAAGCCGAGTAGAATTCAATTGCTCACTCTACGTTGATGATATTGCCTGTTTGACGTGGTTCAAGCGTCCCTAGCAACGCATATTGTTTTGAGGAAAGGCGAAGGAAGGAGAGTAATTCTTCAAAGCATCAAGAAATGTCTGTAAACAGCTGATAATAAACATGCGTATATATTACAACCAGAGTAGTAGTGGCTGTATTCGATAAAACTGTGTTTACAGTGTAAAATTACTCTCATTTTGCTCTAAAGCCGAAATTCACGACAGGTCGAACGTGAACCAAGTTCGGAATATTGAACATGTGTTAATTATCAGTAAATACAATAGGAAGCTGAGCATAGCAATTTTCAATTTTATTTGAACACAGATTGAATGAAAAATATCATTGCTTCTCTAGAGATCTAAATCCTGTTTCTATATCTCGCTTCACAGCTGCATATAATTTGTAACATTGCGTCAAGATATGTTTCTCCCCGGCTCAGGCTAGTTATTTTCAATGAATACTTCTTTGCAGCATTATTGTTACTTTGAGAGAAAATATATTTACAGTGTATTCTAGATTATAACCATAAACTTTAACATTTAGCAAATGAAGTATTGTATACCGGTAACATTTACAATGAAATTTACGCCTATCATTTGCAAGCCATGCACCACGCGGTTTCACAAACTAGTCTGCTGAAGAAAAACACTCTCAAAGAAAATTAGTCGCGTTTTGATCAGCCATTATGCTCGGGGCTCAAACGCGCATAATCTTTTGGCGAAACATATACTCCCAATGTGTCGGATGGGGTTGCGAGTGTGTCCTTGGCGCAAAAATGGCGGGAAACAACCCTGGTGAAGGACCATCGCCTTTAGTTGTAATTGTGTTTTATTGAGTTACATTCTCTGGCCTTGGATGTGTGCATGAAACATCATGCACGTATGATTATTGCAACGCCTATGCTGAGAAACTGTCTTTGGAGCTTTCTATTCAGTTACAATGTCCGTCAGAAAATCTCTCTTCATGCTGGCGAAAAGACGAAGGCAAATAATTTAGCGGCAAAGGAAGCGTGTTTAAGATATTTTAAATGTCAGCAGAACTTTTTTCATGCGGATGTTCCTTTGGTTTGGGAATATATAATGCGTGTGTGTATATCGGGGTATATTTTTCGGCCGATATCTTGATTCGGTCGTCTCATGGCGCAAGTTGACAATTTTTGATTGCAGATGATGTTCAGTGCTACATGATGATACACGTACACAAGACTATGTCAGTCCGTGCAATGTCTATTTCTTGATTAACTGCTTGGAAAATAATATAATAAGATTAAAGTATTAGACAGTTCAAGATCGACATGTGAATAATATTATAGACCTTTCAATTTGATGTTAAACTTGGGCTAATATATGTTCTTCTTTTTTTGATAAATATAGATTTAAGCACATGATTAAATAACATTTGTGCTATATTTTCTGCTCAAATTCAGTATCTGCTCTAGGAAATATTAATTTATCATGATTTGTCATTCTGACAAGTTTTGACTAGCGTTCATGTTGACTAGCATCATCTTCCATATCAAACATATCTACGTCTCCACTCCTCTGTGAGACCAACGGCTATATTTTCTCCATCAATGGCAAGATTGAATTCTTTGTTTTCTGATGACCGAGCAACTGCTGAAATTGCGCAATCCAACAAGCCTTATGTTTCCGTGATGTACATGGAAGCAATTCGGGCCTCTCACGGGCATATTTTCGCTAGGAATAGTAAAAAATTTCAGTGAATTGACTGGGATCATCTCACCTTGTCCCATAAATTGGGGACCCTACAGAATCCTGAGGAACTGACCTCCAAACATCATCCACCCAATTAACCATAATAAATCGAGTACAAGACTCATGTTAGCGAATCGACCTCATGCTCTCACTCGAAACCACTTGATCGTGTCATTTCGTCTAAAATAAATGGGGATTTTCTCCATGATATAAATGGATTTTAATAAAATTCTGGAATCAAAATGAAAACTCTTGATGTTTTGCGAAATTTCATTGTAATGGAAAAATGATCTCCGATATATCGCCGAAAATCATCGAACAGAGCATTGTAATACAGCAGTACAGATTAAATGACGTATTTCATTGTAATTGATTCGAAATAAGTTTTCCATCGGATACACGAATAGCCGCTTCTCCATGACACGCACGAATCGTTCTCCCGCAAACACCCACGCAACTTTGACTGCATATTTTCTGTAAATAAAGTTCATATCATCAAGTACGAGAGAAAATACCGTTTCCAAGCCATATAGTTGGCCCGGCGGAATAAGACTACGTCTACGGGAGTTCAACTGGAAGAATTCTGTGAATATTTAAGATATCTTGATCGCATTGCATCAAAAATTTTAGGCCGACAGAATTTTCTGACGGCGATTTCAGCAAATGCATATACAAAATCATCGGTATGTTTTGCCTTACCGCATGCTCAACACCTCTGATGCTCCAAGTGAACAGTCGTTGTCATATTTTCTACAAATAGTCGAGATATGTTTACCTTCATGCAACACCACCCCTGTCAAAAACCCGCCAATTTTCGCCGAAAGACACACAAATTGTCAGACACATTGCGTGTATATTTTTCGCCGAAAGACTTATTCGTGTTATGGCCCAGTGTTATGCAAGTCTCCAGCGGGAGCAACGAGCGATTAAGATTTAATAATATTCAACTTAATATTTCTGGGCTTTATTTCTTTTAATCAGAAGAAAATGAATCTTTATCAGCTAAACTGGATTCATCTCCTCTTACAATCCATCATCCCTGAACTTCAACCCACGATATATAACATTTCTGTTATGTTGGTAAGTTGGATTAGGTCTGGACGCATCATACGCTAGGGTGGGCCATGGTGTAGGTTGTGCGCTCCAGACATGCGGTTGATCGCATGAGCTCCGGTTCGGAGCCTCGGAAATATTATTAATCGATCATGACTGACTATTTTCGACCTGAAGTTTCCAAAATTATCATAAATGTAAGCTTATATTGACCCTTTCTTGGCATTGTGAATATTTGTTCCATATTATCATATTTACACCAGTTACCAACAGTTAAAACACCCGCCCCAGGTTAAAAAGATAGAGGAGAGATCCTGAGAACGAACCGGAGCTCACGCAATGACCCAGGTGTCAGTTCACCTGTCGCCGTCACCGGGACACGGGCCCCCAAACACGAGATATGGGAGGTTGGAGTGGTTTTAGGGTGAATTGTCGAAATATGAGTCTCTATACATAACCCCGTGCTTTATATACATACATACCAGCATGGGTTTAAGTAAAAAGATCACATATTTCGAATCCTCACACTAAAACTACCCCCAAAAGTCTTGTTTTGAGGACCTGTGCACCGGGACAAAACAACATTGTCGAAGGATTAATGTGGAAAAGGCGGATTCTTAGTACCCTTGAAAAGTAGGGGGTAGGTGTAGGTTATTTGAGATATATTTTGATCGACCGTTTCAATATTGCATTATGAAGTTGTGAAGATCTCTACACTATATATGACTTTCCCTCCAGTAGTATAGTCTAAGCATTTAAAGTCAGGTTTTGCCGGGGAGGTAACTCTTGCATCCGCCAGGTGGCGTTATTGTAGGTTATAGTATAGGAAGCGGCCATTCACGGCCTTTGACCTCTGAGGCCGTCAAGGCCGCTATAGTTCCAACAGGTGGCGCCCCCTCTTTGACCTCGAATTCCTCCGCGGTCTGATGGTAATGCGGCCTGCTTCCGCGGACAGAAAGTAGTCCCCAGACTTCAAATACGCTGCCTGAACCGATTGGGTCGAGTGAGGTGTCAAAGTGAAGCTCTCCTCCATGGCTATCCAGTCATTCGGGTGTATGTTTTCACAGAAAAAAAACTAAATAAATAAAAAGCGGAACACGGCCTATATGGGGTATGGGGGTGGTCAGTTTTTTGGATTTTACTATGGGTTGTTTGGTCTTGTTTTTCACGTATCGCCGCGAAAAACACGATGGGAAGGGTCTCGGATATCAGCGGTGAAATTTTTTGAAAGTACCGGGTAGGTCTGTATATAGGCCCATATAGGCCCATACTGGCTATGGGGGATAGGTCCATACTGGGAATTTCACTCATGTTCATTGCGATATGGGTTGTTTGGTCTTGTTTACTCGTCTCACCATGTAGAACACGATGGGAGGGGTCTCGAAGTTAAGCGGTGAGATTTTTTTAAAAGTACCGGGTAGGTCTGTATATAGGCCCATATAGGCTCATACTGGCTATGGGGGATAGGTCCATACTGGAAAATTCCCACATGTTCATTGCGATATGGGTTGTTTGGTCTTGTTTTTCTCGTCCCACCATGTAGAACACGATGGGAGGGGTCTCGAACTTAAGCGGTGAATTTTTTTGAAAAGTACCGGGTGGGTCTGTATATAGGTCCATACTGGCTATGTGGGATAGGTCCATACTGGGAAATTCACACATGTTCATTGTGATATGGGTTGTTTGGTCTTGTTTTTCACGTCTCACCATGTAGAACACGATGGGAGGGGTCTCGAAGTTAAACGTTGACATTTTTTGAAAAGTTCACGGAGGTTTGTATATAGGCCCATATATACTGGCTATGGGGGATAGGTCCATTCTGGGTGAACGTTTTGGGGTCTAGGTGAGCCTCTAGTGGTCCTATGGTGTCGTATGAGGCCTTATTTTGAAGCTCTCGTGGAGGAGCATCCGAATGGACTAATGTATCCTCCGTTTTCAATATTCTGTGCATGCGCAGTCTGGCCGCAGTATAGAAAACAGGCATTTTGGGGGTGCGTGGGGGTGTGTTTGGGGTAGAGATTGACCACTATTGGTCCGAATGTGTCGTGGGAGGTGTCATTTTGTAGCTCTCGGGGTGTAGACCCCGATTTGAGAGCTGTCCACAGCATCTGTGACGTCATCAATGACGTCATCAGTAGGAGTAGTGGCGAAAGCGGGCATTTTGGGAAAGTGAAGGAAGGTATTTGGTGTAGAGATGGACCATCCTTGGTCCGAATGCGTCGTGTGGGGTGTCATCTTGTAGTTCTCGTGGTACAGACCTCGATTTGAGGGATGTTCACGTCATCTGTGACCATATTTGTCCTGTGTTATACAACATCTGTCCTGTATTATACCAAATCTGACCTGTATTGTACCATATTTGTCCTGTATTATACCATATCTGTCCTGAATGTGCTGTATTATACCATATCTGTCCTGTATTATAGCAAATCTGTGCTGTATTATACCATATCTCTCCTGTATTGTACCATATATGTCCTGTATTATACAATATATGTTCTGTATTATACAATATTTGCCCTCTATTATACCATATTTGTGCTGTATTATACCAAATCGGTGTTGTATTATACCAAATCGGTACTGTATTATACCATATGTCCTGTGTTATACAATATATGTTCTGTATTACACTAAATCTGTGCTGTATTATACAGTATCTGTCCTGTATTATACCAAATCTGTGCTGTATTATACCATATCTGTCCTGTATTATACAATATATGTTCTGTACTATACAATATTTGCCCTCTATTATACCATACCTGTGCTGTGTTATACCATATCTGTGCTGTATTATACAATATCTGTGCTGTATTATACAATATCTGTGCTGTATTATACCATATCTGTCCTGTATTGTAACATATGTCCTGTACTATACAATATATGTTCTGTACTATACAATATATGTTCTGTATAATACCATATCTGTCCTGTATTTTACCATATCTGTCCGGTATTATACCGAATCTATGCTGTATTATACCATATCTGTCCTGTATTATACCATAGCTGTCCTCTATTCAACGCTTAGCTTAACGCTTCAACGTCCTGGTGAATTAGCCCAAAAGCTCTGATTTTCATGAAATTAACACTAATTCATCGAAATGCGGCGACGCCCGTCGTTACATCCATCTCAACGCCTTAACGCCATGATATAGACCGCAGAGAGAACAACAACAACAACAAGGATGACAATCCAATCATTTTAATATCACTCCAGTACATCATACCCACGCTGGGGGAGTCGCGTTGGATATGTTTACAATTCAAGAAGACTCTTGTCCAATCAGAGGCTGAGTGAGTGAGTGTGAGTGTATGGGCGCGTGTGTGTGTATGTGAGTGAGTGAGTGAGTGAGTGAGTGAGAGTGAGTGCGTGAGTGAGTGAGCGAGTGAGGCGTGCACAACGCCCGTGAGGCGTCCCCAACGTCCGTCTTAACGCAGAGACGCACTAACGACGATGAGTGAGTGAGTGAGTGCTCAACGCCCGTGAGGCGTCCCCAACGCCGAGTGAGTGAGTGAGTGAGGCGTGCCCAACTTCCGTGAGGCGTCCCAACGCCCGTCTTGTCTTGAACGATGGTGAGTGTGAGAGTGAGTGAGTGTGTGATTGGTCATATTAGGTCGTTTAGGAGTAGTAACCAAAGTGGCCATTGTGGGGGTGTGAAGGAAGGTGTTTTGGGGTAGAAATGGACCATCCTTGGTCCGAATGCGTCGTGTGAGATCTCAAAGCAAAGCAGTTTACAATTCACTTATGCTATTGTCCGTGTATTCAGAAGTTCATTGTTCTGATCTCAGAATGATGAGGGACACGAGTTAATGCCTATATGTACAGACACCACCACACACCACTATTACCACCACCACACACCAGTTCTACCACCACTACACACCAGTTCTATCACTACCACACACCACCACAAACCACCACCATCACAGACTACCACCACCACCACCACACACCACTATTACCACCACCACCACACACCAGTTCTACCACCACCATCACACACTACCACACACCACCACCACCACTATTACCACCACACACCACCACCACCACCACCACCACCACCACCACCACCACCGGGCGTCTCATCGCCCGCTCTTAGATGGGAGCTCTTGGAGCTCGGAGCGCGTACCCGTGGTGCACACTTCAGGTTCCAGTCACGTGACCGGAAGTGACCTTTGACCTCTGCGCATCATTAGTGAGTGAGTGTGAGTGAGTGAATGAGTGAGTGAGTGAGGCGTGCACAACACCCTTGAGGCGTCCCCAACGCCGAGTGAGTGAGTGAGTGAGTGAGGCGTGCCCAACTTCCGTGAGGCGTCCCAACGCCCGTCTTGTCGCATGAACGCATTAATGATGGTGAGTGTGAGAGTGAGTGAGTGTGTGATTGGTCATATTAGGTCGTTTAGGAGTAGTAACCAAAGTGGCCATTCTGGGGGTGTGAAGGAAGGTGTTTTGGGGTAGAAATGGATAATCCTTGGTCCGAATGCGTCGTGTGAGATGTCAAAGCAAAGCAGTTTACAATTCACTTATGCTATTGTCCGTGTATTCAGAAGTTCATTGTTCTGATCTCAGAATGATGAGGGACACGAGTTAATGCCTATATGTACAGACACCACCACACACCACTATTACCACCACCACACACCAGCTCTACCACCACTACACACCAGTTCTACCACTACCACACACCACCACAAACCACCACCATCACAGACTACCACCACCACCACCACACACCACTATTATCACCACCACCACCACACACCAGTTCTACCACCACCATCACACACTACCACACACCACCACCACCACACCACCCCTATTACCACAACACGCCACCACCACCACCACCACCGGGTGTTGACGCCCGTCATCGCCCGCTCTTGGATGGGAGCTCTTGGAGCTCGGAGCGCGTACCCGTGGTGCACACTTCAGGTTCCGGTCACGTGACCGGAAGTGACATTTGACCTTTGCGCATCATTAGTGAGTGAGTGTGAGTGAGTGAATGAGTGAGAGTGAGGCGTGCACAACACCCTTGAGGCGTCCCCAACGCCCGTCTTAACGCATGGACGCACTTACGACGGTGAGTGAGTGAGTGAGTGAGTGAGTGAGTGAGTGAGTGAGTGAGTGAGTGAGTGAGTGAGTGAGTGAGTGAATGAGTCTTCCGGTTCCGGTCACGTGACAGTAAACATGGAAAACCCGGATGTAAGATGAGGACCCGGATGTAAAACCACAGTACCCACGGAAGTGACCTTTGACCCTGCGCTACTTGGAAGCGACGTCATCGTACGCAGGCGCACACACACATATACCTGGTGCACCCTGTACCCTATAGCCCGTAGGTCATAGGGTACACCAGGGTGTGGGTGATCTTTGACCCTACGCTACTCGGAAGTGACGTCATCGTACGCAGGCGCACACACACACATACCTGGTGCACCCTGTACCCTATAGCCCGTAGGACATAGGGTACACCAGGGTGTGGGTGCACCAGCGTACGATGACGTCACTTCCGAGTAGCGCAGGGTCAAAGGTCAGTTCCGTGGGTACTGTGGTTTTACATCCGGGTCCTGATCTTACATCCGGGTTTTTCCATGTTTACTGTCACTCACTCACTCACTCACTCACTCACTAATGATGCGAAGGGGTTAAAGGTCACTTCCGGTCACGTGACCGGAACCGGAAGTGTGCACCACCGGTACGCGCTCCGAGCCCCAAGAGCTCCCATCCAAGAGCTCCGCCCAACGGGAGCAACCACCACCACCACCACCACCACCGGGCGTTGACGGGCGTCAACGCCCGGTGGTGGTGGTAACAGTGGTGTGCGGTGGTGGTGGTGTGTGTTAGTGTGTGGTGGTGGTGGTGGTGGTAGAACTGGTGTGTGGTGGTGGTAATATTGGTGTGTGGTGGTGGTGGTGGTGTGTGATGCTGGTGGTGTGTGGTGCTGGTGGTGTGTGGTGCTGGTGGTGTTGGTGTGTGGTGGTGGTGATGGTGGTGGTGTGTGGTAATGGTAGAACTGGTGTGTAGTGGTGGTAGAACTGGTGTGTGGTGGCGGTAATAGTGGTGTGTGGTGGTGTCTGTACATGTAGGCATTAACTCCCTCATCATTCCGAGATCAGAAAAATGAACTTCTGAATACACGGACAATAGCATAAGTGAATTGCAAACTGCTTTGCTTCGACACCTCACATGACGCATTCGGACCAAGGATTGTCCATTTCTACCACAAACACTCTCCTTCACACCCCCACAATGGCCACTTTGGCTACTACTCCTAAACGACCTAATATGACCAATCACTCACTCACTCACTCTCACTATCTCACCATCGTTAATGCGTCCATGCGTTAAGACGGGCGTTGGGACGCCTCACGGGTGTTGGGCACTCACTCACTCGCACACTCGTCGTTGGACACGCCTCACGGGCATTGAGTACTCACTCCCTCACTCACCCACTCACTCACTCACTCACCCTCACTCACTCACTCACTCACTCACCGTCGTTAGTGCGTCCATGCGTTAAGACGGACGTTGGGAACGCATCACGGGCGTTGTGCACGCCCCACTCACTCACTCATTCGCTCACTCACTCACAGCCACTCACTCACTCACTCACTCACACACACACGCGCGCATACACTCACACCCACTCACTCAGCTTCTGATTGAACAAGAGTCTTCTTGAATTATAAACATATCCAACGCGACTCCCCCAGCGTGGGTATTATGTACTGGAGGGATATTAAAATGATTGGATTGTCATCCGTGTTGTTGTTGTTGTTGTTGTTGTTCTCTCTGCGGTCTATATCATGGCGTTAAGGCGTTGAGACGGATGTAACGACGGGCGTCACCGCATTTCGATGAATTAGTGTCAATTCCATGAAAATCAGAGCGTTAGGGCTAATTCTCCAGGGCGTTGAAGCGTTAAGCTAAGCGTTGAATACAGGACAGATATGGTATAATACAGGACAGATATGGTATAATACAGCACAGGTTCGGTATAATACTGGACAGCTATGATAAAATACAGGACAGATATGATATAATACAGAACATATAATGTATAGTACAGAACATATATTGTATAGTACAGGACATATATGTTACAATACAGGACAGATATGGTATAATACAGCACAGATATTGTATAATACAACACAGATATGGTATAATACAGCGCAGATATGGTATAATAGAGGGTAAATATTGTATAACACAGAACATATATTGTATAATACAGGACATATATGGTACAATACAGGAGAAATATGGTACAATACAGCACAGATTTGGTATAATACAGGACAGATATGGTATAATACAGCACATTCGGGACAGATATGGTATAATACAGGACATACTTTATAATACAGCACAGATTTGGTATAATACAGAACAAATATTGTATAATACAGGACAAATATAGTACAATAGAGGACAGATTTGGTATAATACAGGACAGATATTGTATAACACAGGACAGATATGGTATAATACAGCACAGATACTGTATAATACAGCACAGATTTGGTATAATACAGCACAGATATGGTATAATAGAGGGCAAATATTGTATAATACAGAACATATATTGTATAATACAGGACATATATGGTACAATACAGGACAGATATGGTATAATACAGCACATTCGGGACAGGTATGGTATAATACAGGACAAATATGGTACAATACAGGTCAGATTTGGTATAATACAGGACAGATGTTGTATAACACAGGACAAATATGGTATAATACAGCACATTCAGGGCAGATATGGTATAATACAAAAGGTGTATATACAAAAAACTCATGTCAGGAGTAGGATTCGAACACACGCCCTACCTTGCGCAGATCAGCACTTAGGACTGGCGCCTTAGACCACTCGGCCATCCTCACTTTACAGTTATAGTTTTATAGTTTTAACTATTGTATCAGAAGTATCAAGTAAACAACTCATGTGTCAGGAGTAGGATTCGAACCCATGCCCTGCATATGCAGACCAGCACTTGAGACTGGCGCCTTAAACCACTCCACCATCCTGAACTTTTACAGTTATAGTTCACAGTATCAAGTCATTTGTAGTATTCATGCACGATGCGACCACCAAGTGTGTAGATGCGTCTACATGCAGAGAACTACAAGATGACACCCCACACGATACATTCGGACCAAGGATGGTCCATTTCTACACCAAATACCTTCATTCACTTCCCCAAAATACCCGCTTTCGCTACTACTCATACTGATGACGTCACCAATGACGTCACAGATGACGTGAACATGCCTCAAATAGGGGTCTGCACCACGAGAACTACAACATGACACCCAACACGACGCATTCGGACCAATAGTGGTCCATCTCTACCCCAAATACCTTCCTTCACTTCCCCAAAATACTCGCTTTCGCTACTACTCCTACTGATGAGGTCACCAATGAAGTCACAGATGACGTGAACATGCCTCAAATAGGGGTCTGTAACACGAGATCTACAAGATGACACCCAACAGGACGCATTCGGACCAATGGTCCATTTCTACCCAACATACCATCTTTCACTGCCCCAAAATGCCCACTTTGGCTACTACTCCTACTGATGACGTCACCAATGACGTCACAAATGACGTGAACATTCCTCAAATGGTGGTCTGCACCACGAGAACTACAATATGACTCCCCACACGACGCATTCGGACCAAGAATGGTCCATCTCTACACCAAATACCTTCCTTCACTGCCCCAACATGCCCACTTTGGCAATTACTCCTACTGATGACGTCACCAATGACATCACAGACGACGTGAACATCCCTTAAATCGTGTCCTGCACCACGAGGACTACAAGATGACACCCCACACAACGCATTCGGACCAAGGATGGTCCATCTCTACACCAAATACATTCCTTCACTGCCCCAAAATGCCCACTTTGGCTACTACTCCTACGGATGACGTCACCAATGACGTCACAGATGACGTGAACGTCCCTCAAATCGTGGTCTGCACCACGAGAACTACAAGACGACACTCCACGCGACGCATTCGGACTAAGGATGATCCATCTCTACACCAAATACCTTCCTTCACTTTCCCAAAATGCCCGCTTTCGCTACTACTCCTACTGATGACGTCATTGATGACGTCACAGATGCTGTTGACAGCCCTCAAATCGGGGTCTACACCCCGAGAGCTACAAAATGACACCTCCCACGACACATTCGGACCAATAGCGGTCCATCTCTACCCAAAACACACTCCCACGCACCTCCAAAATGCCTGCTTTCTATACTAAGGCCAGACTGCGCATGCGCAGAATATTGAAAACGGACGATACATTAGTCCAGTCGGATGCTCCTCCAGGACAGCTTCAAAATAAGACCTCATACGCTACCATAGGATCATTAGGGGCTCACCTAGACCCCAAAACGTCCACCCAGTATGGACATATCCCCCATAGCCAGTATGGGCCTATATGGGCCTATATACAGACCTCCGTGAACTTTTCAAAAAATGCCAACGCTTAACTTCGGGACCCCTCCCATCGTGTTCTACATGGTGTGGCGTGAAAAACAAGACCAAACAACCCATATCACAACGAACATTTGTGAATTTCCCAGTATGGACCTATTCCCCATAGCCAGTATGGGCCTATATGGGCCTATATACAGACTCACCCGGTACTTTTCAAAAAGTTTCACTGCTTAACTTCGAGACCCCTCCCATCGTGTTCTACAAGGTGAGACCAGAAAAACAAGACCAAACAACCCTTATCGCAATGAACATGAGTGCATTTCCCAGTATGAACCTATCCCCCATAGCCAGTATGGGCCTATATACAGACCTACCCGGTACTTTTAAAAAAATTTCACCGCTTACCTCCGAGACCCTTCCCATCGTGTTTTTCGTGGCGAGACGTGAAAAACAAGACCAAACAACCCATACTAAAATAAATTAAAAAAATGACCACCCCCATACACCCATATAGGCATTTTCCCGTATATTGTATGATACGGTATAATATCATTACATTCAATAACGTAATATTGTTGAAGATGAAATGCAATTTGTAATGTCCTGCAAAAAATTTGCAGATAGTCGATATGTACTATTTCAGTATGTGGTAAGAGACTATCCAGCTTTCATTGATGCTGATATTTTCATAATGTCATGCCGTGATAGTCCAACATTAATTAATACAGTGTGTTCAACACTCCTGAAATGGTACAGAAATGACAGCGAGTGACAGATCTCCACCAAAGCTATATTCGCGTTCACATGTATATAGATAACATATGCTTCTGTTTTGCATTTCGGTATTTTACTGTTCTACTGATTTTATTTACTCTTGTACGCCATATCTGGTGTTCGTACAATAAAATCTTGAATCTTGAATCTTGTATTGTAGGGGTAAAGTCCGTGTTCCGCTTTTTTTTTTTTTCTGTGAAAACATACACCCACTCATGACTGGATAGCCCTAGAGGAGAGCTTCACTTTGACACCTCACTCGACCCAATCGGTCCATGCAAAGTATTCGAAGTCTGGGGACTACTTTCTTTCCGCGGAAGCAGACCGCATTACCATCAGACCGCGGATGAATTCGAGGTGAAAGAGGGGCGCCACCTGTTGGAACTATAGCAGCCTTGACGGCCTAAGAGGTCAAGGGCCGTGAATGGCCGCTTCCTATAATATAACCTATAATAAAGCCATCTGGCGGAAGCAAGAGTTACCTCCCCCGGCAAAACCTGACTTAAATGCTTAAACTATACTATTCCCTCCCCTTCCCCCCACACCCCCGGAGAATTTCGACATGTATTCCATATTTTTATGACATATGTCAAATATGAACGTATTCAATCATGAGGTAACGAATGTGATTCGGAACTCTTCCAAGTCTTTGAACACTGTATGGCAGCTCCATTCTCTGAAATGGAAGGGCTTTGTCAGACGAACTATGAGTAGGAAGATGCATTTGCTATGTGTCTTTGAATTCCCTTATCTCATTCGGTTTATCATTCTCATCAATCTGATTAAAATTCAGACTTAATAAACCGCTCCTCTGTCGGACTTGTCGCTAATTGAGATCTGGGACAGTCCCTATCTTAAATCTGTCGCGCATGTCAGGCTGGCGACCAATCACACTCCATCTTCGACAGGCGAAGAGGTGCCTGTATTGCACAGTCACTTGGTTGGCAGGGGGTGTCTTCGTCGATGTTGTTGTTGCTGTGATTATATATATATTTATTTTTTGCAAGAATATAATTATTTCCCACCTTTTCATACACCACAATAGTATAGAAAGCATTTTTATGACATCTACTGTCATTGTGGTGTATGAAAAGGTGGGAAATAATTATATTCTTGCAAAAAAATAAATATATATTAAATCACAACAACAGCAACATCGACGAAGAGACCCCCTGCGAACCAAGTGACTGTGCTGTATTGAGTGGCGGCGAAGTTCAAGGGCGAGATCGAAAATATGGTGTGCCATGAATTTGACGTGCCCGCATTAAAGCAGGAGCAACTGTAGTTCAACAAGCTGAACCCTGCTGACATTTAATTTTGTGATATTGACAATGCAGGGTTCAGCCGTTGAACCGAAATTTCCTATCGCAAAATTTTCGGCCTCCCGACCTAGGTAACAGCGGGTGGATTTGGGCTCACAAAAATCGATAATACCTACCGCTTTGCACTCGCTTGGATAGAATACATATTTGCCTACTTCCCTGGCCATTTATTTTCTCCGTCCAGCTTCTTTAATTTCCATAAACGGCAAAAGAAAAAAAAAATCCATGATTATCTCGCGTGATGTTATTCTAAATTCAGGATTACAAGAGTCGGAAAAACTGAATCCGCTCAGTCGATCCAGTCGCTTAGGGAGATGAAAAATCCCGTGAATCACCTTTTTCAGTATGTGCCTTCTATTATGCTTGATACCGATAGTTACTATTTTACATTTAAAATCAGATAATGTGACAGCCTTATGAATGAGCCGTTTCCGACCTTCCCGTATACAGTCCCGAAATTACAATCGAGGTACGATCAGTCTCGTGTCACCATAGTGATATTTTCAAAATGGCGGTGGATTTCGTTTTTGGAAGATCAGCCAATCCACCCGCTGTTACCTAGGTCGGGAGGCCGAAAATTTTGCGATAGGAAATTTCGGTTCAACGGCTGAACCCAACCACCTCGCTGGGGGTCTAATAACACCCCAGCCACAAGTCAGATTTTTGGACCGGATCCGGGGCCTTCGCGCACATCGCCGGAAGTGACATCATATATAGTAAAATAGATGTTTACCGAACATTTCGATTACTTTTCAAGTCTGCATAATACCTCTGTTGACCTAGCGTTAAAAAGAATTATCTGGAGATAATTTTCCCTGTTTATCTGGACAGAGCATATGAAAAGTAGTTCGCTCATGTGCAACACTAAAGGAGTTGTTCGGCCCGATTCAAACTGAACCGTGCGTTGGTTGGTTTCCCCTATACGTCATAGCAACGTAGTAAAGGTCAACTTCCGCTATTGGTGGCAGGGATGGTAATGGAGCCTGCGAAATGGAGCATGCGCTGTGGGCAGGTTGGGCTGAACCCTGCATTGTCAATATCACAAAATGAAAAGTCTCCAGGGTTCAGCTTGTTGAACTAGAGGAACTGCAGATGTTTTCTTGCATGCTACGTAAAAGACACTGTATAGCCGTTCTTCCCACCGGCTACGGGAAATCTTTATGTTGCCGAGTGTACGGATCAGGCACAGAGAAAACCCAGGCGGCTGACGAAGTTCCAGTCCATGAGCGATAAAAAATGATTATCATTTGCTCCCCGTTGCTCTCTTCAATGACAGACCAGCAAAGTAGTATACAAGGTGTAAATCGTCCAAATAGCGCCTCACTGCGCATGCGCAGAACTGGGTGTGACGTCAGAAGTGTGTCTGTGCGCATGTGTGAGTTGAGATGTGAGTGGGTGGGTTCAAAATGGCGGCCGGTTATTTTCTCTGGGACGTTGAAAGTCCGCCATTTTGAACCCACCCACTCACTCGGTTGCACTGATTTGACCTGGGATGTGAGTGGGTGGGTTTAAAATGGCGGCTTAGGGTGTTGTGTGTGTAAAATAAGGGTCCGCCATTTTGAACCCACCCACTCACCGGGGTGATTGAGTGCACGATGTGAGCGGGTGGGTTCAAAATGGCGGCCGCTTATTTTCTCTGCGCCGTTGAAAGTCCGCCATTTTGAACCCACCCACTCACTCGGGTGCACTGATTTGACCTGGGATGTGAGTGGGTGGGTTTAAAATGGTGGCTGAGGGTGTTGTGTGTGTAAAATAAGGGTCCGCCATTTTGAACCCACCCACTCACCGGGTCATGTATAAAAGCAGTCGATTTTTAGGGAAAGGGGTGTATTCAATTGCACTACTTTGTGGAGCACTCTGACTTACCTGACCTGACCAGCCAGCCTGCATGTACTGACTTGGTTCTGTTTTTTTTCCATCACGGTTGTGCGCAGGTGTATGACGTCACTTCCGGTCTGCGTGAATCGGGCGTGACCTGGGACTATGGGATGCATGTACTGACTTGGTTCTGGGTATTTGTCATCACGGGGAGGTCACGTGATCAGTTCAAGGTCATATCCATTTTTTCCCATCACGGTTGTGCGCAGGTGTATGACGTCACTTCCGGTCTGCGTGAATCGGGCGTGACCTGGGACTATGGGATGCATGTACTGACTTGGTTCTGGGTATTTGTCATCACGGGAGGTCACGTGATCAGTTCAAGGTCATATCCATTTTTTATCGATATGTCAACCCCACACCCAGTCCATTAGATGCTCCTTCACCTAAGCTTCACTTTGATACCTCCCTCGACCTGTGGTGTGAGTGAGTGCAAGAATGTATTCATCCGCGGTGATGCAGTCATGTCTGGCGGTGATTCGGTCTCGGGAAAAAGCTTCCTTGCCCAATGCCTACGGACTTTACCGAAGATTCACGGACTTTAACGAAAAGACACGGACGTACACGAAAAGACGCGAAGGTGAACGCCATTGTGGGAAACCTCCCACAGACAGGTCAGTACATGCATTTCTATGTTGTTCACGCATAATAAAAGGATTGATCTGTAATCTGTGTTGTTGTTGTTGTTGCTCCCTTTTTTTGCACTAACCCATCAGAATAGTACGTATCACGGACTACACCCGTAGAGCTACATCTGGTCTATAAAACATGTCCCTCTGGATCCCACACCTTCATTTCTACAGAGCCATAGCGGAGATCCAGCCCCATGCGACTCGCATTTTACAGTATGCCACCGTGGTGAATTCATTCACGGGTTACCGAGCAGTGGTCCGGTCCATGTTTGCAGATGGCGACGACAACGAGGGACGACGCCAGATCCTGAACGAGTTCACAGAAGCGGTCCACCACAGAGTGCACTCGATGGACAGGCGTGCCATCACTCACCACTACTGGACTATGACAGCCATCCTTGATGCTCGCGCTATGGACCAGGAGCGCTCACGCCGGAACCAGCGCCGGCTGGTTGGTCTCATACTAGTCTGTGCCCTATTCACCCTGGCGCTGTGGTATTGACACTATAAATACGAGGGGAAGAGACAGAGTGTGTATCATTTACCGTTGGACATTGAGAGCAAGCATGTCGCTACCACTACGAGCCATCTTGCCTCTTACACCGAGTGTGCGGTTATACGTGTATGCAGATAAAGTCAAACTGGCGAAAGACGATCTAGCTATTTACTGGACCCCCCGCTGAAATGCTATGGAATCCGGTGACACTACAGCGTGATGGGTGGAATAAGTTTAAACGGGTATTGAGCGGAGAATTGGACGGAGAGCTCATCCATCTGGATAATGCCATGTACGTCTATACCCTACCACCCCACCGCATACGTCTAGGCCGGTATAAAGATACGCGCAGTATCAGCCTAACTCTCTCTGTGTGGGTAGCCTTGAAGAAAATAATGCCTATTGTCGACCAGTTATTGTCACCGGACGATCGATCACCTGAGCAATTAGCGTGGGTTCGTGCTATAGAAGAGGCGTTCGCTGAACCGCATGAAAGACTACATGAGGGAGAATTTTGTTTCTGTAAACCCGATACTACTACAGCCGGGAAAAAAGGCCTATATGTAAAGAATGCACAGCGGCTAGAGGGTCAGTATCACCCCGGGAAGAGATCGACACACTTGTGACGGGAGCGAACGAAGGGGAAAGTCCGTGATGCGGCGGTCGGAAAAAAAGGAGACGTCTACAGTGATTAACAGACGGCTTTGCAACAAATAGTTCCTGTGGTCGATAAAGTATTCTCTGCACACGACCCGCCTCTCACAGAATAGGCCCTATAAATACGAGGGAAAGAGACAGAGTGGGTATCATTCTCCGTTCGACATTGAGAGGAAGCATGTCATCACTCCAAGCCATCCTGACGCTTACACCCAATGTGAAGTTATACGTGTATGATGCTAAAGTGACCCTGGTCGAAGATTGTGGAAATATTTGCTTGGAGCACGCTGAGACTCTATCGGATAGGGTGACACTAGAGCGTGATGGCTGGACTAAGTTTAAACGGGTGTTGAGCGGAGAGTTAGACGGACACCTGATTCACCTGGACAGGGCCAACTACGTATACCATACTGCGCTCTATCCACGGGTTGGACGCTACCAAGAGCCGGCTCGAAGTTTCCTCCTAACTCCCTCTCTGTGGTCAGCCTTGGAGAAAATAGGCCCTCTGGTGGACCAGTTATTTATACCCGACGATCGATCACCCCACCAATTGGCATGGGCTCATGCTATCGAACACGCACTAGATGAACGTAATGAAAAAAAAGCGGATGGAGAAAATACTATATGTATAGAATGCGCAGAGGCTGGAATGACAGTGTCACCTGATGAAGCCACCCACACACACATGACGGGCCAGAACGATGAAGAAGAAGAAAAAATCCGTGATGAAGCCGCGGGGCCAATGGCTGAACCCCATGAACAACTAGATGAACCCGACGACGATGCCATTGATTACCCCGCTAGACTCAGTCAGCCCAATGACATGACCACCTGATCCTTTGATCTCACGGGGTTCTCCCTATAAATACGAGAGACAGTGAAATCTGGTACCATTCATGTACTGACCATGACGGAGCATATAGTACTGGCGTATTTCAGCTTGACCCCCGAGGTTTTCCTGCACGTGTATGCGGATAAGGTCGATATCATGGAGGAGGTGGTGGGAGACACGGACCCTACACAACCGTGCTCGGCTCACATTCGTCTGTCCCGGGAGGGCTGGACCAAATTCAAACGGGTGTTGTCTGGTGAACTGGACGGCGACCTCATCCACTTGTGTCACGATGTGTACATCCGACGCGGCCCTTTCTTTGCTCAATTGGCTCGGCTAGATGGAGGTACAGTGCATTTTACCCTTCACCCTGATCTATGGTCTGCATTGAATGATGCCGTGGTGGATGTGGATGAAGTGCTTATCAAGCGGTCATCAGACGAGTTGGACTGGTCATTGACCATGGCCACTGTGGAAGTCCACGAAGAAAATCAGAAAGAAACTTCGGCCCAAGATATACCCGTTATAAATAAACGATAGAGCCAGGGTCCATCATCATTTTGTCACCATGAAGCGCTGGGAGAAGGTGTTGGATAACTCATACTACAGTCCCGACAGTCCGGCAGCCTATAGTGCATTGTCGGCTCTCTATCGAGCGGCCAAACCCCAGGGGATACAACGTGCCCAAGTCCGAGATTGGTTAAGAAGACAAAACACCTATACCTTACATCGATCTGTCCGTCGCCATTTTCTACGGAACCGGGTCATCGTGGGAGGAATAGATGCCCAGTGGCAAGCGGATTTGGTGGATATGAGCGCCTTTGCCAAACACAACGATGAGAATCGGTATATCTTGACGTGCATCGCTATCCTATCCAAGTATGCGTGGGTGGTACCCATCCGGACGAAAAACGGGGCAAATCTCAGGTAGCGGCGTTCAAAGACATCTTCAAGACTGGCAAACCTTTGTATTTGCAAACCGACGAAGGAATTCCTCAACAGACCGTTCCAAGCCTTTCTCAAGAAACAGAAGGTGTTTTTCTTCCATACGCCAACGGAGTACCTCAAGGCTTCCGTGTGGTGAGAGGTTCAACAGGACATTCAAAGGCCGCATGTATAAATATTTCACCTATAAGAATACAAGGCGGTACATCGATGTTCTCCCGAAACTGGTGAGGGGTTACAATCGAGCCAATCATCGAAGTATAGAGAGAGCCCCCATTACCGTGACCCAACGCAATGAAGCCCAAGTCCGGCGTGTCTTGTACCCCAGGCCATCGCAGCGAACGACGAAGGCGGTGTACAAGGTCGGGGACCCTGTACGGATCAGCAAAGTCAAGGGCAAGTTCGAGAAAAGTTACTTGCCCAACTGGAGCGATGAGCACTTCCTGATTAAACGGCGCCTACCCCGACAGCGGCGAGTCTATGAACTGGAAGATCTCCAAGGGGAAACGTTGCTGGGGACGTTTTACGACACGGAATTACAGCCTGCTGTAAAAACACAGCAAGACTACTACACGGTGGAGCAGATTTTGAAAACGGAACGTCGACGTGGCAAACTGTTTCATTTCGTAAAATGGCAAGGCTGGCCCAGTTCCTTCAATTCCTTGGTCGCGGCCAACCAGGTGAAACGACTATAAAGCCAGACACCACTGCCGTCCTCCTTCATTCCACATCCGACCACAGTGCTATGGACCAACAGCCGCCCCGAAGACAGCGTCTCCCAAAACGCGCAAAGCGCAAGTGGTCTTTGGGGTGATAGTGCTAACCCTGCTGAGTGTGTTGTACGGAGGTGTGTTTTACGACGCAGCCTATGTCAGCACGTTACTTAACCAACTGAGAACACCAGCCACCAGCGAAACCGGTCTACAGAGAGCACCAGTCGTATCGAGCCCAGTCACCACCACCACACCCCGTGTACAAGCCACGTCGAGCTCTACACCTACACCAAGAACACCCACTACGTCTCAAGACCCACCGGATTTCATCCCTCACAGTGAACAGACAACGACCACTGACGTTGTACCCACCCCCATCATCATCCCTGACAGTGTACAGACAACGACGATCGACGTTGTACCCACCACCACTCCAGCTCACTCGTACCAAATTTACAAGAGCGGGTTACCACGACAACGGATACACCTCGAACCATGGACCCCTCGGTGGCAGTATCCTTCACTTGCGTCATCGCAGGACCGACGGGCTCCGGCAAAACGCACTTCGTCAGGAAGCTCCTTCAACACGCCGACAGCATGATCACCCTACCCATTGCCCGAGTCGTGTGGTGTTACGGAGAATGGCAGGCAGCGTATGCAGCAATGCCCCACATCACGTTC